>JBBPKG010000328.1:14182-25887 GCA_038089115.1 Fistulinella cinereoalba | reverse complement strand
TAATTGGCGCAAGGAATCGTCTTGGCGTATCGCACCTTTGACCTTGGAGTCGGCCCAGCGCTGGTTGATCACGTTGGTGGCATAGACAACGTCGTCGAAGCGGAGTATGTCAACATTTGTGTCGAAGAGGACAGAGAGCACCACGGAGAAGGTGATGCATTGGATATAGGCCGCAAATTCAATGTCATTCTGGGGTAGGAATCGGTAGGCGGTCGCTTCGGCGCTCAGCGCTACAGATTTAAAGGCATGTGGACCCATAATAAGCGCCCTGGCGCTCGCAGTGAACGTTTTGTGGATGGCCGGATCGCCACTCACAAACGTGCTTGTCAGTCCAAAGGCCTCGATGAGCCGTCTGTTCGGGATTGCACGGGAGAGGAGGATATCCCCAATGGGGACATCGGGAGGATGGAGGAGCGTTTGGATTTGATCCGCACGCTTATAGGTGCGGGAACGAGGGCGCAAGAAGGGCTTTGCAGCCCACAACGCCCAAAGCGCAAAAGGGAGGAAGGACGCGAAGTAGAGCAACATCGGTAGCCCAGCCCGAATCCCATTGGACGTGTCGAAGCCCACCCTTTTATCTCTCCTGTGAGGTTGCGCGTGCCACGCACAACACGGCCCATCGTCGACCGCATCTTCGCACGAAGTGTGAATGTGACTCTCTATCCGAATCCCGTTTCGTACGACCGCCTTGAGGAGATGAAACGCCGCTGGTCCCCACGCACCCACAGATCCGGGCAGATAATCATTCGAACGTGGGCCGCTAGATTCATCATTTGGGACCCACAAAAACCTTTCTTGGCGTTCATGCACTGCCAGTACGTATGTACCGTGGTGGACGCCGTCACCCCGAGGATGCGGAAAGCAAACGCTGGGAACCCAGCGTAGACGTACAGCAGCGCACCGTGACACCCACTGTTCTTTGTTCAGATCCTTCGAAGGAAGAAGGTACGTAGATTTTTGCGCGTTCTGCTAGGGATTCACAGCAAGCGGCTGTAAGGCAACGCTCTGCAAATTGCCCTTCCGTTGAGTACAGCGGCGCACCGTGGATTTGATCACTTGTATGATTCGGACATGGGGGCATTTCTCCAATAGGTCAAACAGACCTCCTGTGGCGTCCGTCTATCAACCTATTCAGAGTGGGTGTTACTGTGGGTCCAAGTATGTGGCTTCCCAATAACTTGGTCGGAGAGATGCTTCTCAGCGCAGCCTATTTTCGGTCCCATGCAAAAACGAATGAATGATTGATATGCCCAAGTCCGCCAACACACACACACACACACAAGGATGATGATATCGACGTACATACCCGTCTCCACACCACCGTGCAGTCCTATCCCGTCCCACGCGACCTCCCCTAGCCGTCCGCCGGACTCGGAGGGCATCCGCGGCCGGGACGCAACGCGACGCCACACGAACCACGATTCGGCATCGTCATGGTATCACCTCTCGTTCCTTGCCCTTCCGCGATGGCGGTGGCGCGAGACTCAGACTCGCTACACTCGCCCCCGCGCCCATCGGCGTCCACGATCCCAGCCGGCGCATTCCCTTGCCCGGCGGCGACGCCGTCCCGTTTGATGCCGCCGACGACAGCGACGCCAACGACGGCACACGGCTCGGCGACGGCACGCGGCTTGGCGACGGCGAGGACGCGTGCAACCAGAGCTTGGACGGCGACGTCGACGTCGACGTTTCTGCCCCCGTCTGCGGCTGCGGCTGCGACTCGCCCTGCTTTGCTTCCGTGAGCAAAAACTCGACCCACAGACGGGAAAAGGACTGGAAAGGAGGGGGTGAGTAGGGAATATCAGCGGCCAGGCGCATTCCGCACCTCTGTCTCGTCCGTCTTTTCTAGCTCTAGATTCTTGCTCTTACTCGGCGAGGCGGCGCCGTTGATGCCCCGCCCCCAAAAGAGACCGCCGCCCGATGGTGCACTCGGTGCACCGGTTCCTGATGCTGCGCTCAAACTCCGGATCAACCCCGCCTTTTCCTTCTCCGCATCGTTCCACCCAAGAATCGTTCCGAGTAGGCCCAACATTTCGAATCGTTTAGGGTCCGCGCGAGGCGTGGACAAAAAGGAGAGCAGGACGTTGTTGACGAGTCGACGGTCGACGTTGGTGTCAGAGGATGATTTCCGGAGACGACGGAGGGCTTCGATAAGATGTTCATTCATGATCACGGCTAGGAGGGGTCGCTGTCAGTACCCATACCACGATAGATTAGGACGGGACAGACCTTCATGCCGTAGCTTCCCAATCAGGAGGTTCTTCTCCTTGACCTCCTGCTCCAACTCCGACGTGCGGGACGCATGACTCTTGTTCTCCTCTAGTTCGAGCTGCGTCAAGCCCTAAGAACCCCGGGGGCGCGCGCGCATCCAAAAGAGACACAAACCTACCTCCGCATCCAGCGCCCGCCGCTTGTACTCCGCCAACGACAACGTCACCTCGTCCAACCGCGTCTTGTAATCCTTGACCGCCTGCGCCAGCTCATGCTCGCGCGCTACCAACCCCCCCCTATCAGCACAAGGGGCGACACCCCCTCAAAAACCCAAAACGACCGTAACCCACCTGCCTGAAAATCCTCGAGCACTGACTGCAAATTCGCCGCCGTCTCGCTCACCGCATCGAGCGCAGCCCGCTCCTTGATCCTCGCCTCCAGCTCGCCCTCGAGCTCCCGCCTCAGCACCTCCCCTACACCCCTCGCCTCTTCACCGGCCATGCGCGCCTCCACCGCCCCGCGCTCCCACTCATCCCGCTCGAACCGACACCGCTCAAGTTCGGCGAGCGTCTCCCGCATCGCCTGCTCGCTCGCCGCGCTCTCTGACATGTCCCGCGCGCGCAACAGATCGAGCTCGCGCGCCGTGTGCGTCTGCTCCGCGTGCGACGCGAGCAGCTCGGTCTTGAGCGTGTCGAGCGTGCTCGCGAGGTCCTCGTTTTGGGCCGTGAGCGTCTGGATGTGGAGCTCCCGCCGATCGAGCTCTTCCTGCGCAAATTAAATACGGGCCGTTCAATGAGGTGCGAGTGGGGGTGAGCCAGGAAGGGGGGGGGGAACGTACGGCGTCTTGTTTGAGTTTGTTGCCGAGCGTTGTGCGCATGGCTGTTAGCTTGGAGAGCAGATTCCGGTGCTGTGCTGCGAGGTCGTCTTTTTCGGCCCGCTCGCGCGCGAGCTGGCGTTGCAGCCGCTCGAGCGGGTCCATGTCCGGGTCGTCATGGTCCGGGTTGGTGTCGTCGTGTGCCCCGTTGACGAGCGGGATGCCCGCACCGGGCTCGCTGTCGGTCGACGTGCGCGCGCCGTTGTGGGAGGCGGCGGGCGAAAAGGATCGGGAGTGCGACATGACGTGGTCGAGGAGGACTGCTTGACTGCCAAACCTGGCATTATCTGCGCAACACGTGACATTTCAATGGTATATAGAACTAGGATATGTACGAACGGAAATCAATCCAAAGACAGTGTGTATGATCCAGATAGCGAATGTTACCCCTCCTCACGTCGTCGTCAGCCAGCCGACATCCAGGCCCGTCATCGTGCGCATACTCTCTGGGTACGACGCTGTGCTCTCCTTTAGCAGCGCCGCCAGCGTCCGGCACACGTCCATCGGGTAGAACAGGTACTCTGCCTGCGGGAACCCGGGGTACGTGTTCAGCATCCTGTGCACCTGTCAGCAACGCCCCCACGACCAACGGTTCCGACTCACTCCTTGAAATCGGACGCGGCCGTGGCCGGGCCGAGGATCTTGTACAGCACCTTGGACGCATTGATGGTGCCAGTTTTTGGGAGCAGCGCGGGCGCGGGAAGCATGTACGATAACCGCATCCGGGGCTTGAACAACCAGATCTATGTGGCCTGAGCGCTTTGTGTCACTCGAAGCCAAATGGGGACCTACCAAGAGCCTCGGTTTTTCTTCTTCTTCGTCCGAGAGCACGAATCGATATGTGGCGTGGGCTTGAACATGCTCTAGCATGTCGTGCAGCACAAAGGCGCTCATCGGAATCCTAGGGACCCTGGATGACAGGTCATATCGGGCCTTGTTGCATTCATATAAAGACTCACTGCGACATTGTGCTGATAGGCCGAATCGCATACTTGAACAACCGATACATGCGTGAAACAGATCCATCTTCCTGCTTCCGATCATGCTGCCTACCCAAAATGGCGCCACATAGACAGCGCGCGAGGCGAGTATTTCCGCCGCGCTAAAAAAAACGACCGTGGTGAGCCGACAAAGTAACGATGGAAACAATGTGCCCTCTCGTGTAGCCCCCAACACACTGTCCTCGGTAAAAGAGAGTTGTTTAAGAGAAACAGTGTTACTCTTGGACGCGTGGTATCGACCAAATCCGCGGCTCATCACCTCAAAACCAGCGAGGGCTTCGGGGGACGAGAACGCGTACGTCGGTGAATGTACGACGCCGGTCTTCTTAAGCGTCCGTCACAGGCGGTGCAGCCGGCAACACAGAACCGGACGGGACTCACCTCCCGACCGGGTATACACTTTATATTTCCACTTGCAACGGCTTGGGCATCAAAGAGCACATAACTGCCTCCCACCAATGCCTCGTCGAGGGTCGGCCAGAACGCAAAGGTGTCCTTGCCGTGACCATAGACGCTTGTCTTGGCGAGGGTCTGTCCTTCAGGATGACACATCCAGGCATCGACCAGTTCTTCCCAGTGTTCGGAAGGGAGGTCCCGGTAGCGGATAGGCGGGGCAGGGACGAGGGGGAGAGAACACGAAGAACAGGTGTAGGAGGTCGGCGCCAGCGAGGTGAGTTCAGACGCTGGAAGAAGGGCGGCATCGTTGTCCTTGAGCGGCAGGCCGTTATGGTAACACGTTGCCTTGACCTCCCAGTGGCCGCTCCGACCGAGGACCGTCTTGGAACCGGGTACAACAGGCACGGGGAGGGCGAGTGGTGGGGAGGGGGTTCCGGAAAGCCTGAGGAAGAGACAGTCGCCATAAGTGCCGGTGGAGTTACTGGGAAGGACCTCCGCCAAGGGTAGTCCGGTGGGAGCGGGCGACGGGGATGCAGAGGCAATAAATAAGAGGACATGCTTGAGGGTCTCGTGATGCTCGGCCACGTAGGCGAGATCGAGCGCGCCTGAGCCATGTGAGATGCGTCGCGCGTATGGTTGAAGGGACGCACCGAGATGGACGCCGTCTGGGCCAGTAGACGGAGGACGACTCTTGCTCGCGCCACGAAACCTGCCCGAAAGGCTGCGGACAGACTTTGTCTTGGGGAGGCCCTTTGCGTCCGAAGAGAGGGTTCTTGTGAGAAAGCCATCCTTGGCAGCGGACTTGTCCTTGGGCTTGAGCCAAGCGAGATGGGGGGCGGAGACACTTCTGCTCCTCGGTCGTTCCTGGGGTGGTTCGAGCATCGAGCCCGACTTGGGCGCGGCGGGGTAGGACGCTCGTTTTCCGTCGCGGGTCGTTCCTTCGAGGTCCGGATGGGCATCGTCCTCGGACGAGTAGGAGCGGGCGAGGGACGGGACTGCATCCTGGCTGTGCAGCCTGCCGGCGTGGGTGCGGTGAACGAGGTGCTCGAGATACTTGCTGCGCTGAAAGAGGGTGAGCAGGGGGCTGACAAGGAAGAGAGGGGGGTACCTGTTCTTCGATGTTGGGGGGGACCTTGGAGGGGGTGCGGACGGCGCTCTGGTGTGGGATTTCGCGGGAAGAGGCACGGCCGAGGAGCTCGAGCATGTTGTCGAGCTCGGGGTCGGACTCGGTGCGGGCCTTGCCCTTGCCCTCGGTTGCCCGGCGCATCTGGGCGATCTTTTCGGAGCGGAGCTCGACGCGCTGGTTGGCGAGCTGGGGTGCGGCGACATAGAGGCGCTCGATGGCGTGGGTGATGGCGTCGAGATCGATGGAGGGGGTGTCGACGAGGGGGGGCTTTTCGGGGGGGCACTTGTGGTCGGGGAGGGGCTGTGCGTCTGCGACGTACTCGGGGGGGCGCTCTGTGTCGTACTCGGGGGGGCGGATGTCGGGGACGGGGCGGGCTGCGCGGGCGCTGCAGAGGGAGACGACGGTGTCGAGCTGCTGGTCGATGCGGGCCCAGAGGAGGGCGGTGCGGACGCTCTCTGCAGGGGAGGGGTGCGGGCGGGCGGAGAGGTGGCGCTGGAGGGACGCGATGGAGTCGTAGGGGTGGACGGGGTCGGAGCGGGGCGGGGGCATGGGGGGGCGCGGGAGCTGGTGGAGGTCGCGGAGGAGGGCGACGATGGCCTGTGCGAGGTGGGCGTCTGTGCGGGTGAGGGCGGGGACGGCTGCGTCGACGAGCTCGTGGAGCTGGGAGAGGAGCGCGGCGTCGTCGGCGTCGTCGGCGGGGTCGGGGAGGCCGTCACGGGCGCGGAGGGCGTGCACGAGACAGTGCAACGGCGACTCGGCGAGGACCTGCTCCAGCGACATCGCCGCGCCGTCACGGTGCCCCTCGCCCGTCGTCGTCGTCGTCGTCGTCGGCGTCGGCGTCAGGATGCCCGCCAGCGTCACCAGACACGAGTGCTCCACCGCGCCGACGCACGTCTCCGCCTCCGACTCGGCCGCGAGCTCGCGCAGCTGCTCCGTCGGGAACGGCGTCGGGATGCTGCCCGCCAGGTCGTCCAGGTCCTCCTCGTCGCCGCGCGCACGGACCCGCTCCAGCGTCGCCATGATGGGCACAACAAACCAGCGGAACACGTGACTCGCTTCACCATGGACGGCATCGAGACCAGCCAGGACCCGGACCCGGACACCGTCCGCTGGGTCGCGTCGCAGGGCAGCACCAACCCCGCACTGCGCGCCCTCATCCGCGAGGCTGCGCAGGACACGTCCCCGCCAACCAGACCGCCCGCCCGGGCCACCCCCTGTCGCCCATGGCAGCCCAGCGCCACCCCCCACGCGCCCCCGCGCCCCGCACGCACACCCGCAGACGAGCCAGAGGCCCGGCTGTTCATCCAGATGCTCCAGACCGTGTCCAAGCAGCTCGACGAAAACTCCCAGAGGAAGCAGCGCCTCGCCGCCCGCGCCAGGCGCACCCTCGCCCTCACAAAGACGGCCAGTCTCGATCGCGTACCCGCAAAGTCCCCCCCAGCCTCCCTCCCGCACCTCGATCTCAGCCCCAGCCCAGCGCATCCCCCCAAGTCCGCCACCTACCCCACCCTCGTCCGCCGCGGCAGCACACCCGAACCCACCTCTGACGAGGACGACTGCGAGATGCACGATCTCACCTCCACGACGGACGACACCAGCATGGACACTTCCTTTTTCCTTCCGCCCACCCGCGTCGTCGCACACCCGCCGCCGCGCCCCCGCAGTGGCCCTCCACCCCTCGGCATGCGCCGTGCGCCACAGCCTTCCCAGTACACCCAGGCTCCCAAAGGCCCCACCGTCCCGCGGTTCAAGCCTCCCCTGCTCACCCGCGCTGCCGGCCTCACCGCCAAGCCCGCAGCCGCAAGTTCCACCGAGGACCCCGACTCTTCGTTTGACGTCTCGTTTGATATGGATCCCGACGTTTTAGAAAAGACGATGAGGGCCTACGATCGACGATGATGGAAATGACGCAAGGCAAACATTAGATGTCTCCATGTAGCAATCATCTCCTACCCACATTAATGTTGACACCAGGCAAAAAGTGGCATTGACCAATGGGTCGAGCCATGCCCGTCGTTACAACGTGTACAGTATGACTACACTATCAAAATTACAAGTCCTCAGCAAGCTATGGGAGACAAGCCATCAGAAAAGCCAGGTTGCAAACCACCCCATCCAGCCGTCGTTCCCTGACGGCGGCATTCGTCACAAAACCACCGCCGACAACTGCCGCAGCAATACCATGTATCGGTAGCCTCATCCGCGCAATCACGGCAAAAGGCCGCGCCACACTCGGTGGCACACTCTTCCGCGATTTCGGACGGCTTGTCAGTCTCGTCGGTCCCAGCAGCCTGTTCGGAGCCTCTTTCCTCTTCCCGACACCCAGCGCAGATGGCAGGCCCCTCGCAGAACACGCAGCAGTTGCCAGTGGCATATTGGCGACAGCGTTCCGAGTTCGAGCAGTACAAGAACCCACAGCGAGGGCATGAGAACAAGGATCCTTCAAGTCGGGGATTTGTCGAACACGATTCGCATAGCCAGCCGTGTCCGCAGATACAGACCCGCCCACCCTGCACGGCGACACACTCGGGACAATAGACAACCTCCCTCCCCTGGACCCACGCGCCAGCTTTACACAGATGCATAACAACTCGGCGATTCGCATTCTTTCCATGCGTTTCCACGTCCAAGTTCAACGCACGACTTGCACGGGCCGGGTTTGGGTGGAAGCAGCTGCTCGAACTTTCCGTATGTGACCCCTATGGTCTGTTCTGCGCACCAGGGCATGTCGGACAACGAACAAAGTGCAATCCAGAGGCTACGTGTGCATCGAGACAGTCGCGGCATACCATGACGCGGTGACGGTCCCATCGATGGTAGCCGACGACCCCCGAAACCTCAGAGTCGATTCGTGCATAACACGATGGCGCCACAGTGGCAGCAGTTCTCTAGATGATGCAGACAACACGGGCACGTCAGGAACGATCTTGCGTTCGACGAGCTTGTCGTTAAAGTCCTGCATCATCCAATGAGTGACTGGTTTCACCCACAAGAAAATACATGTACTCACTCGTGCCCTGGCGAGAACATCGTCCGCATAAGTGTTGGAGCCCCTCTAGATGGGCCTGGGCCTCCGATGCTAAACACAGATCTCCCAGGTTGACGTTGGCACCAATAGATTCAGAGACGCGGGACGAAAAATGCCAGAAATCCGAGAAAGACCTTCACGGCTATGCTGGAAACCAAAGTCGAAATCTTTGATGTGTTCCAAGTTGGTGCCGCCCGTGCGTTTGACCAAGTTAAAGAGGTGTTTGAATGGACCATGCCATGACGGTGAAGTTATTCTCAGGTTGCTGAAGGTGATATATGTGATCGGGGACTACCAGTCCACATAGGTACGCAGCCTGAGTGATCGACACTGGAGTCACTTGCCAAGGTATGTACTCCAACTTGATCTTGCGCCACCGCCGCGTGACCCAGACCCGAGCCGATCGGCCAGGGTAAACCGGCGCAACCGCCATGGACGTGGTTCGGTCCTCTTTCGCGGAACTACGACCGCGACCACTCGCTTCTTTTCTTTCCGATGTCGTAGTACCCCGTTTGGCATTCTTTCCATGCGTGTCCATGTCCAAGGCGAACGCATGGCGTGCATGGGCCAGGTCTGGGGGGATGCAACCGATCGAATTCCTCGTCTGTAGTTGTCGTGGCCCGTTTTGAATGGACGACCAACCCAGCACACCAAGACGCGTCGTCCGGACACATCCACGTGTTGCATGTCGGATAACGGACAAAGTGCGTTCCGAGTCTACTTCCGCATCGAGGCAATCGCGGCATACCATGATGCCGTGTTCGCTGCATCGATGGTATTCGACGGCCTCCGAGCCTTCACAGAATCGGTTTGTACATGTCACCGTGGTATCGCAATTCATGCAGATTTCTAATTCTTCAACACAATGTGGGCACGTCAGCAAATCGACTTCAAGAAAATGGCCACATGTCGGGAATGATATCGCGTTCAACGACTTTGTTGCTAAAGTCCTGGATCATCGCCCGGCGACCAACGAGCGACTGAATTCACCCGCGAGAAAATATATGTACTTATTCGTGCCCTTGCGAGAACATGGACCGCGTAACGTTGGAACTCCTCTAGATGGGCCTGATGGTAAATGCAAATCTCTCAGGTTGATGTCGGCACTAGTAGGATCGAAGAAGCGGTGCTTCTTCAAGATAAAAACGCTGGAAATACGAGAAGCGTGCCTTCAAAACACCAACCTCGGGCCACGGAGATAATAGCCAAGAGAACGAACGAAACGATATTTAAAAAGGCGCTCCGGCCGTTCGGACGGTATGGCCTGATGCATTGTAAAGGTAATATTCTATCGATGACGAATTTGCTCTAACCGGGCGAGACCCTTGTGCTGTCCAACACAGAATCAAAGTTAAAAACAGATCAGAAAAGGTCGGTTACAAATGCTCGAGATAAAAATGAGAACATACCGATCTTACAGAATTTCCGTTCTACAAGCCTCGCACATCACATCATCTGAGTCACACTGACAATTGTCGCACATCCACCGTCGACATTGAGAGCAACAATGTAGCTCATCCTCGTCATTAAAGCAACCACGGCAGAGGCCTACCCCACAGTCGACACATTGTTCCACAAGTTCGAGTAGTTCAAGAGTTTGCTCGGATATGGAGTCCTGTTCGCGATCTCTTTGCTCTAGGGCCCGACAGCCGACGCAGAGGGTGACCTGATCGCAGGAAACGCAGGTGGTACAGTATTGGCGACAGCGGTCCAAATCTGCGCAATATACAGATGCACATCCAGGACAGGAAATCAGAGGCAGAGCAGAAGAAAGGGAACAAGGTCCACATAGCCAAGTGCAGCCGCACAAACAGTTCTGCCCAGCTTGATTGATAACGCACTCCGGGCAATAGCTCCTCCTCTGCACCCAGGCAGCCATATTGCCGGGGGATGGCGAGCATCTTCGTTGATCGGTGCCACACAATTGCCATGCATTTTCATGTCCAAGCTGAACGCAGGAATCGCATGGGCTTGGTTTAGGTGGATGCACCTGCTCGAATCCCTCCAAGTTGTCGCTGGCCACCTTGGGGAATTCTTCGTCTGAGTTGGCAAGCTGTTCATGAACATACCCATAACACCAGGTCATGCGACACAAGCACTCCCATGAGCTGCATATCGGACAACGAGCAAAGTGTGGTTTCTTCTCCAAGTTTATCTCCACGTCTAAACATCCATGGCATGTCATGACCCCATGAATGATGCACCGTTGGTGGTCAACGACCCCAGAGGATGCGCAGGATAGATTCGAGCACACCACGGTAGCGTCACATTGACTACAGCTCCAAAGAGGTTGTCGACAAAGTGGACAAGTCAACAAGTCGACTTCAAGAAAAGGCCGCCCGTCAGGGATGAGGCTGCGCTCGATCAGTTTCTCGCTGAAGGCCTGGGACGTTGCCATACAATCAGTAAGTGACTTGATATACATGCGAGGAACAGCACCCACCCGTACTCTTGCCAAAATAAAATATGCATAATGCTGAAGTTCCGCTAAGTAGGGCTTTCCCTCTAGCGGGATGCCTGTATCATCCAACTCGATGATATCTATGTTGGCTCCAGGCCTGGTGGGAAGGTGGGATTTTCTCGAAAGAAAGACTCTGGAAATGTGAGCAAGGTCACTATGGGAATGTTGAAGGCAAAAGTTGTAATCTTTGCTCTCAGCGTCGGTAGGTATGAGCATGCTAAGGAGGCCTCTGAGCGGTCTATGCCACGGCCGTGACGGTGCAGTACGACTTTGCCAGTGAAATCTTGGGTATTCAATGAAGCTGAGGTACGTGATGGGAGGACTGATCATGATTCAGACAGAGTCGGTAAGTGTGAACCGAAAGGCACTAATTTTCGATTTCCAGCCGACCGCTGTATAGTCGTCCTGATGGATGGCTGTACTGATGAGTTTGCCAGATATCGTGATGCTGACTCGACTGGGATGTGTCAGACGCCAAGCTTGTCAGGGTGGCAGTGCATGGCCATAGACTCCCTCCTGAGTTACTCATTAGATATCCTTGCGATCAGTGGCCATTCGGATATTCTACGTGCACCTCGGGGATGTCCAGTACGTATCAAAGAGCTTTC
>JBBPKG010000328.1:0-11125 GCA_038089115.1 Fistulinella cinereoalba | reverse complement strand
CCGATCTTCACATACTACCCAATCCGAACAACTGACACAGAACCGTCGTTCTTCGAGTTCCTCGTGGCACTCTTTGCAGATGCCACCCCCACATTCCGCACATTCATCAGCAGTTTCCAACAGCTCTACACCGCCTTCTACACTGGCCAGATCTTCGTTCACCCGACAGTTTTCGCAGACAGTGATATCGTTGCAGAGAATGCAAATATTACAGCGTTCGAGGCAGATACTTGATGATCTGCAATATACCAATGCACACCGAGGACAGGAAATGAGATATTGTTGGTGAGCCAAGGTATAGCCAGGTGAGGCCGCAGGAATAGATCCGCCCGCCTTGGTCGGCGACGCACTCGGAACAGAGGCCTTTTGCCTAAGATGGACAGCCGGGGGTTTGACGCATTCCGAATCCTCGCCATGCATTTGCATGCCCAAGACGAATACAGGATATGCATGGGCTAGGTTTTGGCGGATGCAACCGCTCGAACCCCATCTTGAATTGCTTTGGGCAGTCGCGCCTTCTCCAGCGAGCTATACATGGCCAACCCGGCACACCAAGGCCGTGTCATACACACAGAGTCACGTGTTGCAAGTTGGGCAACGGTAAAAGTGCTGCTTCGAACTCTCCCAGTCCATCTCTGTATCCAGAAGTTTGTTGTATGTCATGAAAGGAGAAACGTTGGTAGTCGACGGCTGTAGAAGTTGCACAGGATTGATTCGGGCATACCAAGGCGTCGTCGCACTCATCACAAGTCAACAGACGACCTGAACAAAGCGAGTAGGTCAATAAGTCGACTTGGAGGAAAGGTCGCTTGTCGGGAATGATGTTGCGCATCGTGTGACCAGTGAGTGGCTTGACTCATGCGCAAGGAGTGCATGTCCTCACCCGTAGTACTTTTGAAAACATGTTTGCATTGCGACGTACTGAGCGTGGGAACTTAGAGTTAAGTAAGGCGCGAGGTGGTTGAGCTGGCCAGGCTCGGACGAAAGATAATGTATCGAACGGCCAGATACCACCTTAAAATTCAGTTGGTTCTCCGGTTCGTGGGCGAGATGGCAGGTCGAATCGAACTTGACCGTAAGTTCCGTCATAACTATGTCGCTGAGACAGTATTGAGTAAGATATGATCATGCGCTCATCTCCAGGAGTACTAACCCATTCAGCCTTATGGTTATGGACAGCCTGAGCGCATGGACCATTTTGAATTTTCATGTCAGCCAAAATAATGAAGGACCAGATTCCCACAGGACCCACTGGCATTAGGAAACCCATGGCTTGTCATGTAAAAAGGCTGAACCATTGCGTTTGCCTTGCACCGAACACAGTCGAATGAAAGAAGTGAATGATTCTGAAATAAGTGCGATAGACCCTGAGGCGAATGGGTCGCAGCCCTTCCGGTCTCTTGAAGCAACGAGAGCGAGCATTCGAGTACGAATTATGAGTCCTTCCCACTGTTACCGGCGGGGAGGTCGAGGGGATCTGATGCAAGAAATAGAGGAAGACAATCGGGGCAGAATTATCGCAAGTTGGGTTCAAAGCACTCGCCCGAAGCACGGTTCGCCGCGGCGGGGCGTGCATATAGGCCAGAGTTTCGGGGCCGGACCGGCGATAGGACCCCATCTAAGATCGTCATCTTGAACCGGTTTGAATGTTTTCCTCGCCACAAGCCCGGATGAAAACACAGTACATAGCATCAGCCTCTCTGTGGACTATGCATAGAGACCAAAATTTCGCCCTGGAGCATACATATACCGTCAATATCACTGCTGGCTAAGGCATGAGCCTGGCTGCCACCCACAACATAGGTATTGCTGTATTACAGACTGACCTCAACCTTGGGTCCAAGTCAAACTGTGTGGAGGGTCTAGCCCAGTCTGAGGCTCGGCCGTCGTGTTCCGATGCGGTCCAGGAAATGCTCTGGCAGTGGTACATACTGCATGGCGACTGTGTTGGGAGTGAGAGAGCACGTGGCAAATACTTGCCACGCCTAACCGACACTCGACTCCATGCCTTCATCACGACGCCGCCCAATGTTGCTCTGCGCCGCGCCGCTCCTCTACCTTCTCCTCCTCCTCCCCTTCTCCACAGCCATAAAATTCACCACTCACCCCGCCAGAATCCCCTCCTCAAAATGCATCTGGAACGCCGTTCACACGCACGCGCTCGTCATCGTCACCGCTAACGTCGGTCCGGGCCCGAGCCAACGTATCGACATTGAGATTGTCGACTCGACCCCGCAGCGTAATGTCTACCTTTCCAAACGCGATATCAAAGGCGAGACACGCCTTGCCGTCACTTCGCATGCCGAGGGCGACATTGGGGTTTGCATCAAGAACTATCTTGCGCCCGGTCTGTTGTCTTTCCTCCGTGTTTTGTGTGCATTTCTGAACGGTATTGCGTCCCCTTCTTGAAAATGTTTTGTTACAGAGGTCAAAGCGGACCTGGCACGCAATATGACGCGCACAATTGACCTCGATGTTGACATTGGCGCAGACGCTGTCGACTACAAGTACGTCTCTTATGCTCCGCCCTTTCCCCCTACTCATGTCCCCCCAGTGCTATTGCAAACCAAGAATCGCTGTCCGGACTTGAGACTGAAATGCGCAAACTGGAAGGGCTCGTCAAGGAGATCGTCGACGAGCTTGACTACCTCAAGAAACGGGAAGAACGATTTGCCAATACGAATTGTACGTTGGCCCTCTTTCATCGTCGTGCACACTCACATGTGGCCAGTCTCAACAAACCAGCGAGTGCAAAACTTTGCCTGGTTCTCTCTTCTCTCTCTCCTGGGTCTCGGTGTATGGCAGATTTTCCACCTCCGCGCATTCTTTAAACGAAAGTATCTTATTGACTGAGCAGTGCTGTAATATTTCCTGTCATCGTCGATGGTCGCGTCGATAGTCCATGCATATTAACATGGATCACTACCTGGCGCACGCACTCTGCTGCATTCAATTGACATTGGTCGCGGGCCTCTAATCTACTTTTACGTTCCTGCTAACACGGAGAATGCATGAATTATTACCGCGGTCAAGAGTATCTATACGAACAGAGGTAACACCAGCCTGAGTCCATCCACAGTTCATTAGATATAATAGAACGATGGTATTGGATCAAGCTTTTATGGCACCACAATCGCCCTGCAAAAGTATTTGCAAAACACCGATCTCGCACTCCCCGACATCGGCATGCCCGACATACCGCGCGTCGGCTGTCTCTCTCGCCTTCTCTGGCCCCGATGGCCGAGACGGCATCTTGATCAAGACAGCGACGTCGACGGACTCGGACAAAGTTCGCTCGGTGGACAATTGTGGGGACTTTGGCGGGACATCGCACCGCAATCGTCGGGAAACGACGAATGACCACAGTCGCGCACCAAGACCACGTGCCTCCGAGTCATTTCGGTTATACCATTCCCTCCATGAGATCGGGAGCAGTGGCAGTGGCGCCGCCCTCAAGGTTGGCGAGGGTGGTGGCGACGACAATGATGGACGTGGCAAATCGACCGATACGCGCGCTTCATGCTGGCACGTCTTGAGCTCTGAACGTGACGACACGAGGGACGTAGAGATTGGCTGTTGGAACAGAGACGGACAGGAAACATGGAATGAGTGGGTGTCCGATGGTTGCCACAATCACGCAAGGCGGAAGTGGGACAGAAAAAGGGGGCGATAACGAAGAGGAAGAGAAGACTGACCTGCACGCCTTCCAACTTGATTGTCGCGGGATCGGCAGAGGGCGACGCTGTCACAACGAGGCAGGTCGACGCATCCGCTACCGCAAGCTGCGTCCACACCTCCAGAAACACTGGCGGTACCACCCGGCGCCGTTTCATCCTCTCCGAGTAAGGGTGGCGAAGGGGAACCGATTGAACGGGCTGGTATGGTAAACCGAAGTCAGTCGCTGAATGAGGGAGCGGCCTGATCCACCCAGCAACCCCGGGCCCGACGAGGTCGATAAAGGCCATAACGAGAAAGAAGAAAGGGTAACTGATGACAGAATTTGGTGGAGGCACTAACGGTGCGCCCGGGTGGGCCCACAGGGTGGGTAACTTGGCGAGAACCGGTGCCGTTAGTCAGAATCGCGCATGCAAAGTTGCGCCGATGCCTCGGCTGGTAGTGTGGTTTGCCACTCATTGAAACATCGGGCGCAAGTATATAATGTGTCACCATTAACGTCAAGGCCTTCTGAGGTTCGAGGGATCCTGATGCGCCCCAGCTAGCAATGTTTTGAACGGTGGGATGAGAAGTGCCAGCGTGCGATCGCTTGTGAAATGTACATATCATTCAATGACGCGAGTTCTCACCACTGAGCTAGGCTCACATCGATAACGGTGTATGTAGCCTCTTAGCCAGCTTTCTGCGGCCGTACAGGGGATTCAGATCATCGGGATGAGAACTTGGAGCAGTTTGGCGGTGGTTAGTGAACCTACTATTTTCAGCGACCGCTGCTACAGCTTACTCAGACAATTTACATAATTACGTTTGCCACTGCACGATACGCACCTCCAGGCTCCCATTAAGCTGCTCTTTGACAAGACCAGCTCTTTCATGCGTCGCGCACCATGAATCGGTTGGTTCCAAGTACCATTATAGTGAGTGGGGCTCTACCGCCGAGTTATTTCGCCGTCACTGATTCAATTGCCCTTGTGAAGAAATCATGATTAATTTCGCATCTGCCGCGATGGACATTACCCAAGTCGCACCCGTGATCAGAGCCGATGTAACCTTGCCGTTGGCTCAGTGGCCGGGTGCGCACGGGGGAGTGTGTTGCCTGCCTTGTTACGAGTTGGTGATATTGATGTAGACGGCATTCTGACTACTCACTTAGGTTTTGTTGCGCCGAATACACAGTCGCATTCTATGATCTGCATTATTGGGCAAGTTGGACCGGGTTTCTATCAAGCTTCAAGACTGGCGCGAATAACCAATCCGTGTTCCCCAGGGAGCAATAACTGCAGCTGGACGTAATGGCGGAAGTCTTTCGCGCGACGCGCTCCTGGATTTGAAGCTTTAAGCCCGGGCGCACGTCGCTCAATTAGCCTCAAGGTACCGAAATGAGATGCACGACAAGCCATGGGTGACATGGATTTTAGTGTGTTCACGATCTGTACGGCTAACGCAAGCAATAATAGCATGCCCTGTGCAACTATTGAGTACGTGAGCACCATTCTTACTCGTAAGTGCACACTTCTCTCTTGCTTGTCAAGTCTGCGATTGGCATCCCATGCGCAAATATAGTACATTCGCCAGGCAATTACTCGATTTTGGCTTCATGCATGCGACGCAGATGTCTACTGAATTTAATTTACACTGGTCACGGACCTCTACCTCTACTTTACTTTTACAAATTCCTGTGCATGGAAAAGCGGCTACAAAGAATAGCGTCAAGTATTACGGTATATTTGAAGTATAAGCCTGCAGGCAGAGAGCAAGCCAACGGTGAACCGCACTCCACGAACATAATAAGAAAGAGAATTAGAAAACCCATCAGGGTTTTGCACCGTCGACGCTCAGCCAAGGTATCCGCACGACCCCGATCTGGTACTCGCCGACCTTGGTATGCCCGACATAACACGGTGAGTCCGTGTCCGACGCCGTATCTGCCTCTGCGCCAGACGCAGATGGCCGACAGGGCATCGCGATCAGGACAGCCACTTGGATGGCTTCGGGTGGTGGCTTCCCCGGACGGGGTGGCGTTGTCGAGCGGTCGCAGATAGACCGAGCAGCAATAGACGACCGCAATCGCGCGCCAAGACCGCGTGCGTCTGGGTCTGTCTGCGCCGTTGATGACGTCGACGGAGCCGCCGGCGTCGACCCCGCTGCCGCCGATACCGACGCGCGCGCTTTACACATCTTTAGCTTCGACCGCGACCACTGGAACGATGCGGAGATGGGCTGGTCCGACGTGGCGTCAGTCATAGACGCCCATGGAATACAAGGCGCAACTGACCTGCACGTACGCCCATTTGCCCTTGGCGACTGGCGTCACGTCCAAGTACGTCGACGCGCCTGCAGCGGGCTGCGTCCACGCCTCTAAAAAGATGGGGCGCACAAACCGCCGCCGTTTCCGGCGCCCGATCCGGCCATCGTCGTGCACCTGCCCGTCCCACGTTGTCGAGCCGAGCATGCGAAAGCGCCGCCATGAGCCGATGCCGCACCCGACGAAGAGGAGGAGGAGAACGACGAAGGCGATGATGAAGCCGAAGAAGTAGCTGATGCCTGAGCTGACGGTGGGAGGCGGCGGCAGTGGTGGTGCGCCTGGCGGGGGCGAGCCGGACGCGGGTGGTTGGGGCGGACCAGGGTAGGCAATGCTCGGGGTCGGGGTCGAAGGAGGCGAGGAGGACGCCATGGGCGGGAGTATGTAAGTCGCGCGCTGGGATGCACGACTAAAAGATGTCGATCTGGACTACGAATGAGATGGCGACGTGTTTCAGAGTGGCGGGTTTTATCAATCGTAACCAAGGCAAGCGTTTGGCTGCATGGCATAGTCGAGAACAAAACAAGAATACACGTTCCGCTGCGTTCCTCAGTTCTCAGCACGCTCGAGGATGGCCATCCGTGATGATGCAGGGCAGCGGACGAGACAAGGTTTCCAACAAATTATTTCCCCTTTGGGACTGAAGACAAGGAACGGACAACATAATGTTACCCATATGATACCCGTACATACATACATCGCACATACTACCGGCCATCGCACATAGCTACTACTCATATGCATAGGTTATATATAGCCTGTCGATGCCTGTCTCAGTTGTTCCACCTAGGTTTGTCCGACCGACGCCCGCGACGGGCTGAACCGCCGCACGAACCGCTGCCAGATACTCGGCCGGCGTTCGCGCACCTGCGGTCTCGCCATCCTTGGCCTCGCATACTCGCGATCGCGCTCGTACTTGGTCGGTACCGGCGGGACATGTAGATCGGCACCCGGCCCGTGTCCGTGGTTTGAATGGCCGCCACCTGTGCCAACTCCAACGCCAACGCCCACCCCACCCGTGCCAACGTGACGCTCCATGGTGACATGTCCGTGATCTTCCCCGAGCTGCGCTCGCACGTGGCCAGCTCCGGGCGTATAAGTCACAGGAACCTCGTGCCCTGCCCTCCGAGGAGCGCTCTTCTGGTGTGCCTGACACCCCCCCTCCGTGAGGCGCGGCGGAATGACGTGAGCCAGTTCGTGGTAGGCTGGTGGGAGTACTTTGATAGGAGAGGATGAGTGCGTGTTGACATTTCCTGTGCCCATGCTCGCGTGCGTGGGTCCGTGCCCATGTCCGTGCCCAATCGCCGTTGGCGTTGTCGGCGAGGGCCGCCGCTTCACGAGTGGTGACGACGCGCGTAGTGGCGAGGCTGGTGCGAGAAGCAGCGGCGGCGGAGGCTCCATTGGGCCCACCTCCAGCGGTACAGGTGCCGGCATGTCAGGTGGAGGGGCCACAGGCCCGCCAATGGGCGCTGACCAATACGCTTCTGGCGGCGGAAGAACCCAGTCTTGGGGTGGAAAGATTACCCCTGGAGGGGGCACGATCGGCGGGGGAGGGGGCGCGTAGCCGCCCGCTTTCCCCGGCGCAGGCACACGGCGTGCATCCCGTCGCGGACGGGGGTATGCCGGTACGTAGTTTTGGTGTGGTGGTGGCGGTGGCCCAGACGATGGCATCGGATACCCGAATCGAAATCGAGTGTCGTCATGGGGCAAGTGCAAGCCTGCATTGTCCAGAGGGCCCGAATCTTCGGATCCACTGTGACCGAGGCTGTCATCGCTGTCGTACACCGACGCGACTTCCCAGTCGTCGTGGTCTAGGTTGTGTCGAAAGACGGGTATAGTCATCGAGAATGCACGGGGAAGAGCGTTAGCGGAATGGACAAAAAGACGACAGATATACGTGCAAAGGTATCTCGAGATCCTGCGGGAGAAGGATGACAGCAGATGCAGCGGTCTCCTTCAGGTGAATGCCAGTTGGAGGTCATATACAGCAAGGGTCTAGGCACGTTTTGTGGAGACGCTGGCGGCCACGACAACCCACCGTGGTCGTAATATATCGTATTGCGAGCACAGTGATCGTTGCAAGAAACGATCGAAACGGCGTTTGGATAAATGTTAAGCGGATGCAAGCCGTTCGCCAGCTAACATTCGGGGCTAAGAAGCATTGGCCTACTGAAACACGGACGTGGACCCGCGTTTGGATAAAATCGAAGGTGATGACACCAGTATGTGGCCGAGTCATAGGCTTGGTACGGCCACTCAGGATGTCCCGAATGGGAATAATAGCTGCACTGATAATGACGTTGTTTTAGCTTCGCGATGGAGTGGCCCCTGGCAGACAACGCGGCAAACGTGCAGCACAAGCATCTATGCCATCGAATCCTGTGCTTCATAACAGACCTATCAATTGGCCTGCATCTCACCGCCCCTATCATCGGCCACACAGGCGCCACAGCTACGGGAGAGATAAGCCCAATCCGTATATCACTAAACCTTGTGACCCATGTAAATTCGCTCTGCCATTTCGACTCATTACTTACACAGGCAAGCCTAGCCCCACGTTCTCCCGACGCCCCTCCCAGCCTCTACACAATCACCCACGCTCACGCCGCGTACACCTGCACCGACGACCTCCATTCGACCGCTCCATGGTTCGGATGCAAGTGCGGCCCTGAGTTCCGCCATACGTTGGAGATGGCCGACGGAATACAGGGGTATGCATTTCGTATTGGCGTGAACCTTGACAAATAGGGGTGGTGAAAGAGGACTCCCAAGTTGACTTGCAAGTTCAGCAAGGAGGGCGGGGACATCGACTTGGGGGGCAGAGCCCGATCCGTAGGTGTATGGGCCTCCAAGCATGACGGTCATCTTGACGATGCCAGGTGCATCTTGAGCTGCAGTCGAGGACGAATCGAAGACACAGCCTAAGATGCCTGAGCCACTGGCTGGAACGTATCCATCTACGGGGCGGGGTACGAGGTAGCCGAAGCCGTCTGGATGAAGTGGGTGCGAGGAGGACGGAGGTAGAGTGAACACGAGGCTGACCACCGTCACAGAAGAGTAAGTGTTTGTCGTAAGATGTGGTAGCCGTGCAGCCGGTGAGAGTATTCGCCGTAATTCAGGGAGCGGAAGCGCAGAGACAACATGTGTCGGACGGAGGGTTTCTTGTGACGATGTTGTTACCTAAGGAAGGATTGAGAGGGCGGCATGATGTCGAGGAATGTGTTCACCTCGAACCGGTTATTTCTGGCGTTGATGCGAAGCCCCATGACACTGACACCACTATACATGCGTACATTGGGCTGTTTGCGAAGGTGATATACGAGAGCATTGACAAGGGTGGCCATGCCATCCCGGAATGTGTACACGGAGACATCGCGCATCCTGTCCGGCAAGGCTCCCAGCTCATAAGACGCGTCCCCGTTTGAACGTGATGGACTAGATGGGCGCAAGAAGCCAAGCAGGACCGACCCACGGCCGCGCTGTTCCGCGTCCCACAGGGAGGGAAAGGCCGAGCGCACACTCAGCTTTCGTGCATCTGCGGCATATATTCCGTGCACGAGCGCGCTGCCAAACACGCGCGCAAACTCGGGGCCAAATCGCCTGGACAGAAAGTCGTCGACGGACTCGTCGTCGGCACAGGGTGGGCGGTTCCTCCACCTCCAGGGCTCTCGGAGGACAGCAGAGACAAGCAGACGGCCCAGAGGTGCGTCGGGCGCCCAAAGCGAGCGGACGAGCTCGTGCGGCGACGATGGGATGCGGTGGACGCCCTGGGAGCCGTGTATGTACAGAAAGCGGTTCCTGGCGGCGGGGGCCGATCTGGACACGGTGAGGAGGGACGGGGCCAGGCCCAGGAGGTGGATCTAGCCTTGGCGGGGGCAGTCAGCGACACCGGCAAGACAGACGTGGGTGACCCACCAACTCGAGGAGACTGGGCGCGTTTGGACGCAGGGTCCGTGGGCCCGCTTCGAGGAGGACGCCGGCGGGGTGACCGGGCAGGGAGATGCGCTCTGAACGCACCCAGCCGCCGAAGCGGGGCTCCCTGTTCACGAGCGTGATCAGCGACGCCGGGAAGCGTCTGGCGAGGTGGAATGCGGCGGACAGGCCGGTCAGACCGCCGCCAAGGACTGCGATCGAGTCTGGCATCAGATGACGTCCTGCTGACAACGATCGCGCCATGGAGGGCACAGGGTCCCGAAGAGGAAGGTTGTTCACACCACGTATCGAACACGTCGCCCAGTGCTCTGCGCTTCTTCCTCCTCCTCCTCCTCCTCCCCGTCCCACATGCCGCACAAAAAACCGGCGAAAGCGCTCCCAGCTGAGCCGTCGGCCCCGGCAGCCAGCCTGCGCAGGGGCAGCTCCGCCGCGCCAGAGATGCCGCCCGGCCCGCTCAGCGTCCCCGTCCCCCCGGAGGAGCGTGACACCATCAAGGTCAACACCGCGAACCCCACAGACCTCAAAAACGCCTGTGACGACGCCCTCAAGCGAGTATGTAATCCCCCATGTGCTCCATGGCCCCCTGCTCACCCCTCCGCAGTACCTGTCCCGTCCGAACCTGTTCAAGCAGATACACCTCCACACGGACGTGCGACTCACGCTCGGCTGGGCAGGCGTGCTCGTCGCCGGCCTCACCGGCTTCTACGGCTGGAAAGTCGAGTTCGAGCAGTCCAAGCCCGTAGTCTGGGCTGGCTTCATTCTGTACGTACGCACAAACGATACTTCGTCACCGGCGCTGATTTACCTTTTTCTCTCCAGTTATGTCATTCTGACCTCTCTTCAAGCACTCTACGCGTATTTCGTAGAGGGCGACATCGTGTTTGTGGGGAGGCGCAAGACGTTCTCCAAGCGCATCATAACCGAACGGATCACGATATCCTCCCGAACGTTGCCCGCCTCGGCATCTTTTCCTCAGCTATCACCCACAAACTCCCCCTCTTACTCCCTCAACATCTCTTATGTGCAGTCGACGTCGGGTGGCAAGTCCCTCCTCGCCAAGAACCGTTCCCAGGGCTCCAAGGAGTACAGCGCGTTCTTTGACGAAAAAGGGGTCCTGGTTCAGGAAGTATTTGAAACATGGGCAGGCGAGCTTGTCGAGGGTACTATGGAGGGTAAATCTACTTAGATATCAACACGGTTGGTTCTTTCGGTGGC
>JBBPKG010000327.1:0-30719 GCA_038089115.1 Fistulinella cinereoalba | reverse complement strand
ACACCACGGATGCACATTTATTCCCCCTGCCCCTTTTGTGGCCCCGCACTTTTCTTTTGGCCTGCCACACCTTTTCTTCTCGCCGTGCCTCATTATTTCTCTCCATGCTTACATTATTTCTCGCCGCACCATATTATTCCTTGCCGCGCTTATGTTATATCTCGCCACGCCATTATTTCTCGTTGCACCAATGTTTTTCCTATATAAATTTTCAAGTTCTGGATGTAGCTACTAATTTGAAGTATGAAAGAAATGGCATCAAAAAGGTAGTCATGTTCAGCAGGATTCTTGATGTAGATATTACTGAGCAGAGTGGTGTGAGCTTGGCACCATCATGATATTGATAACGGCATTGGATGGGGGACAGTGGTGGTGGTGGGCTCGCTGTCATGACGATGTTGTTGTTGTCATCATGGTGAGCTCGCCACCATGTCGTTGTTGTCGTCATGGTGGTGGGCTCACCACCACTTCGTCGTCATTGTCACCATAAGGGCAATCCGGATGGGGTGTGGCAACCCCTGTGCTGCGTTGTTGTCGTCATAGTTAGGGCAATGGTTGGGTGAGGCATGGCACGCTGGCTTGCAGGCGGTATCGCCATCATCGTTGTCGTGTGGGCGATAGGGCGAGACAGCGGTGGATGCGTTGTGTGGCACACCAGCAGCTGTACTTGAAACGGCAGCCGTTCAGTGGCCAAGGCCATAGTAAACCCTAACCCGTTCAGCGGGTACAGGCAAAGCACAGCCACAGGTACAGGTCCGGTCACTGGTACCTGTGGGTTTGCCTACCACCACCCATCCCCCATCCACCATGTTATGACGCCGACGCCGACGACGTGATGGGAAACTTACCACGACAACAACAATGCCATCCTTGTGGCGGTGAGCCTACCGCCACCACCACCCCACCATTATGACGATGACCCGTCCCCCATCCGCCGCATTACCACCACCACATCTCATCCCCCATCCACCGCCGTTACGACAACGACAATGATGCCGATGCCATGGCAGAGAGCGAACCACAACGATGACGATGTCGTGGCAGCAAGCCCGCCACCGCCCCCCATCCCATGACAGCACAACAACGTGTCGACATGGCAGCAGGCCCACCACCATGACCCAAGTTAGGCACGGGTACACTGGTGAGGTCAGTGAGACATGTACCCGTACCCATAGGTTACCTGTACCCGTGCTCCCACCCAGAGAGCACTACTTCAAGCTGCGGAAGCCCGCTGCTTTTACGGTTTCCAAATCACAATAGAAAGCATGCGGTCAGGATCACTCTGTTCATTAATACCTACATCAAGAATCCTGCTGAACATGACTACCTTTTTGACGCCATTTCTTTCATACTTCAAATTAGTAGCTACATCCAGAACTTGAAAATTTATATAGGAAAAACATTGGTGCAACGAGAAATAATGTTGGCGCGGCGAGAAATAACGTAAGCGTGGAGAGAAATAATGAGGCGCGGCGAGAAGAAAAGGCGCGGCAGGCCAAAAGAAAAGCGCGGGGCCACAAAAGGGGCGGGGGGAATAAATGTGCATCCGTGGCGTCATAGTGTGGTGGCACTGTCGGGAGTACTACAGCCCGAGTTAAAGTTCGATGTTTACACAACTTCCGAATTCGAGCAAGTACTACAACCGTAGTATCGACCAGGCACTGGCACTGACAGCACCACTGCTGCCAGTGGCAAGTTTGGTATGCGGATGAGCCCGGGTTTGTTTCACTCCATTATTTTGCAGGTCTCGGAACTGATTCAGATTGCTTATCGCCGCCAGAATTCCGTGTGACCCCCGGGTCATTGCAGTCCCGCCAAATGCTACTAGCCTGAAATAACCGAGGAGGCCATCGTGCCAATCATAGCTGTGAGTCGGGTTCCCACTTGCAAACTAACGACGTTGTGTTGACCGGAAGCCTCAGACCGGTGGCGCGCGTGACGATCGGACGTCTCTTGCAACATCCAACTCTTCTACGCATGACGCATTTCAACTTGAGTGTTTGCAACCTACCAGTCGCAGTGGCGGCGGCGGCCACTAGTACTAGGATCTGTTTCAAGTGTCTCGGGCCTGGAGCCATAGCATCGCCCACGAATATGTGCGTTAGTCCTTCATTTGCACTTGAACTGCGCTCCAAATCCCTCAGGCTATTGGTGGTCACCATGCGCCATGTACACCATCAACCAGTGGTTTGACCGGGGGGCAGCAACAACGGCAGCCGGTCAGAGGGTAACCGTCACTCATCAGCACGCACGCTCCATGCCTTGTTTGTTACCTTTTTTGTGATGGGCGCTCAAGTATTGATCGACATCAACAGTTAGCCGGGCTCGTCCCTGATAGGGTACCTTCCGTTGCTCACGGATATCGATCTGTGGTATCGTTTCACCTCTGTGTGAACAGGGTACGGAGGATTCCACCCGGGGAACGGCGGAAAAATAATCTGACCACGCCGATCTGCGACTAGGGTAGGCTAACCCATTCTTCACATGTTTCGCACGACTGGGTCTGCGTACAACTTGCCCGGTCTTCGCTCCCCAGATTCCAGCAACGTGCTCGTCATGCTTAATTGGTAATATGCATCCGGTGGATCAGATGAAGATGAGTATAAAGTACATATCAATCTCACATCAATTAGTAGGACATGATTTTGAGTCTTGTGACGTACAATGAGGAAACAGAAAAACATACAGAGTTATCAAGTACACCTACCCTGACACACGAACGGACGTGGGGAACAATCAGTACCTCCGAATTGGAAAACGAATACAGCACGAGGAGCGTCAGTGTCGAGAACATCACGAGTCTTGTCAAACATACGAGAGATGCTACAGTAAAAAGCACACAGAGAACAGACAAGGTATTTAGGATATCAGCGAGAAAGATAGAGTAAGAGACCATGCCATGGGGTATTCGAGGAGCGAGATGCCTATGGCGGCGCCAAAAGCGCAGGCGGTCTTTGCAGCAGGTGGTGTTGTTTCGCGAGCTGAGCGCGCTCGCCAGCAAGCTTGTTGATCGAGTTGAGGAGATCGCCACGTCGTAGTGGTTCTGCACACAAGCAGTCGGTAGAGTCCTTGAATTTTTATGCAGAAAGAAAGTGCACGCACTCGTGATGTGGTCATCCATGCCCGCCTGCAAGCATCGTTCACGATCACCAATCACTGAAAGGGGACCTGAGTGATGACCGGCAATACCATGAAACAAACATACTGGCATGTGCGGTAAGCGCGATAATCGGCGTCCGCAGGAGACCCTTGTGCATCTCATAGGCCCGAATCAATTCGGTGGCTTCCATTCCACCCATGAACGGCATCGAGACGTCCATCTACCACGCAGGGTCAGTAACCCACAATTGATCGACAGACCACGGTAGACTCACGAGAATGATATCAAATGGTTTGCCCAGCTGAACTCTATTCTTGAACGCATCCACAGCCAAGCTACCGTTCTCGGCGATCTCCACTGAGTGGCCGTATTTCTCCAGAATCTTCACAGCCAACTTCTGGTTGACCATGTTGTCCTCTGCGAGGAGAATGTCAAAGACAACATCATTCTGGGCTGCAACCGGTGACACCGTGTTCGACTCCAGGGCTGAGATCAAGGCGGAAGCGAGATCTTGTGCCGTGACAGGAGTTGTGACCTGCGAGCTGATACTGTTGTCCAAGCACCACTTGACTAAAAAGCGGCACAGGTTAAGGGAGAACGCGCTAGCCCAGGAGGTGGCTGCACTCACGGTTCAGTCTGGGCATTGAAGGTGCCAATAACACGACTGGAATATACCGCAGGTGCTCATATTCTCTTATACTCTCCGTCTATGTCACACGAGGTCAGAATCGACGTGAATGAAAGAACTAGATCGGAATTGCATACCACCGTGAGAGAGTCAACGACGATTGTATCAATGTGTGGACAACGTTCCTTGTCCGCAATCTCGGTGATGTCGTGAGTGATATATGCCTTGAGCCCCAGTTCTTGAATTCGTTGAACGACGCCGGTGGTATCGATGAACGTGTCGACGAACATGATCGCACGCCTTTGGAATGGCTGCATCTTCTGCAACGTGTGCTCCATCGGGCTTTGACTAATTTGGGATGTGATAGTGAAGAAGAATTTGCTCCCTTTGGCCACCTCACTTTCAACCCACATGTTGCCCTGCATGAGGTTAACGAGACGCTTTGAAATAGAGAGGCCTAGACCCGTGCCACCGTATTCCTGTGTAACCATAAACGGTGATTAAATTCCTGACATTGGATGCGAGGAAAGCACATCAACACGTACGCGCGTGGTAGATCCATCAGCTTGGCAGAAGGTATCGAAAATGAGATTCAACTTGTCTTTTGCAATACCAATACCCGTGTCCGTGACGCAGAACTCCAGGGTGACGCTCTGGTCGTCCAGTGCCAGAAGTCGCGTGCTGAGGGCAACGTGCCCTTTACGCGTCACTTTTGAGGGCGTGAACTTAATGGCATTGCCTACGAGGTTCGTGATGACCTGGCGTAACCGAAGGGAGTCGCCGATCAACTGATCTGGAATATCGGGGTCCACGTCGTACGTGAGGTCGAGATTGTTTTGCGAGGCGCGGACAACCAGTGTCTTCAATATACCAAAGACCGTCTGGCGGAGGGAGTAAGAGACTGCTTCCATTGTCATACGGCCCGCCTCGACTGTGAAACGTAAGTCTGAAGGCATCGATCAAACGTGGGCGACCCACTCTTAGAAATATCCAAAATATCATCAATGATCAGTAACAGTGAGCGTGCCAACGAGTGAACGAGCAATAAGCTCTCCCTCTGCGATCTGTTCAGGTCCGAGTCAAGAGTTAACTCGGTCATGCCTATGATACCGTTCATCGGTGTCCTTTGTCCATATCAGTAACTTGCCGGTATGTCAATGATAAGCATACTCCGTACCTGATTTCATGAGACATATTTGCCAAGAACTCAGACTTGGACCTATTGGCCAATTCAGCCGCTTCTCTTGCGGCAGTATTCTTCTGTATAGAGTCACGCAAGTTGAACACCATTTGATTGATCTGCGTCTTCAACGAATCCATTTCTCCGCTCGCTTCCACTGTGATGAACCGAGTGAAATCGCCGTCCATGGCTGCCGCAGAGATCTGGGCGAACCCACGCACTTGCGTGGTCAAGTTTCCGGCCATTGTATTCACAGCCATTCTACATCACGCCAGAAAGCGATCGATCAGCATGATGGGATGATCATGGGGGAGCATCCACGCACGTAATTTCCTGCCAGATGCCCTGGACGTTGCCCACTTCGGCTTGGACACCTAGTTTACCTTCGGTACCAACCTCGAAAGCAACCTTCTTGACTTCCTTGGCAAAGATGGCCAATTGGGCAATCATGTCGTTGATAGTGTTGACCAAACTTAACATCTCTCCGGAGACGGAGACGCCAGTGATTTGTTGTGTCAAATCGCCACGAGCGACAGCAGTCTATAGACACAATCAGCTCGATCTTTGTATTACGAAATTCATCGCCTACTCACTGTTGCGACGGCGATCGTTCGAACTTGCA
This sequence comes from Fistulinella cinereoalba, assembly GCA_038089115.1. Lineage (NCBI taxonomy): Eukaryota > Fungi > Basidiomycota > Agaricomycetes > Boletales > Boletaceae > Fistulinella > Fistulinella cinereoalba. Next base: position 25,189 of record JBBPKG010000327.1, on the reverse strand, counting down.
GGGTCAACTAAAGTCCTCAGTCGGCATGGAGGGAGTGGTCGACAACAAAGCGTGACTCACGTTCGCAGCCATGACGTTGACATTATCCGTGAGGTCCTGTAGCCATCCTCCTTCAGCAAATGGTTCCTTTCATCCGCCACAGCCATGAACATACCTTCCATGTACCACGCACGTTGGTGACGCGGGCCTGTCCTCCCAATCGTCCCTCCGTGCCGACCTCCCTAGCAACACGGGTGACCTCATCGGCGAACAGGCTCAAACTCTCGGTCATGCCGTTGACTGTTTCTTTCAACTCTTTGATTTCACCGCGCACATCAACTTCAATTTTCCTCGTCAAGTCGCCGGCTGCGACAGCTTTGGTGACTTCAGCGATAGAACGCACTTGCTGAGTCAAATTCATAGCCATCAGATTGACATGGTCTGTCAAGACCTACTCAGTGAGACCAAGAACATGTCAATCCGGGCTCAAACGGAAATGACAGTTACACACCTTCCACATTCCCTGAACGTCGGGAACGTATGCCTGACCTCCCAGTATACCCTCAGTTCCCACTTCCAACGACACACGTGTGACCTCATTTGCGAGCGTCGACAACTGCGCAACCATGGAGTTGACAGTCATCTTCAAGTCAAGCATCTCTCCCTGCACATCAACATTGACGACCTTGCTCAAATCACCCAACGCCACAGCCTTTGTGACCTCTGAGATGGACCGCACTTGATCCGTCAAATTGCTGGCCATTTTCTGTGCAGAAATGACATCAGGTAAACCCAATAGAGATAGCCCGGGGTGAACCCACGTTGACATTCCGTGTCAAGTCCGCCCAGGTTCCTTGTACACCTTCGACGCGAGCCTGACCACCCAAGATACCCTGAGTTCCGACCTCCAACGCGACACGCGTAACTTCCGATGCAAACGCGCTCAACTGGTCCACCATGGAATTGACGGTGCCCTTCAAGGTCGACATCTCGCCCTCCACTTGGATTTCGATCTTCTGAGTCAAGTCACCCTTGGCTACAGCCGTCGTGACCTTGGCGATAGACCGCACTTGATCCGTCAAACTCGAACACATCCGGTTCACCTTGTGAGAAATCTCAGTACCCACACGGTCTTATAATGGGCGAGAAACTCACGTTCCGAACCAACTCAAACCAGACACCCTCGACATCGGGTACGTGAGCTTGACCACCCAGTTTCCCCTGAGAACCGACTTCCAACGTGACACGAGTGACCTCAGCAGCTAAAGCCCGGAGACGGATAACCATTCCATTGACAGTGTTCTTCAAGTCCAAGATTTCCCCTCGCGCATCGACGTCGATTTGCTTTGACAAGTCACCCAACGCAACGGCTTTCGTGACCCTAGCGATGCTCCGGACCTGATTTGTCAAGTTGGCAGCCAACTTGTTGACGACCCCAGTCAATTCACGCCATGTGCCTTCAACGTCGAGAACGAGCGCTTGACCACCCAATTTCCTAAGAAGGGGGCACGGGTTACCGGAAACGGAACCGGAACGAGCACGCCACTCGGACCCACCCTTCCGTACCGACCTCCTGACTGACACGCGTGACTTCTTTGGCAAACTGACCCAATTTGTCCACCTAAGTCACGCACGAGTCAGCATGGGACACCCACAGCGTTTGAGACGTTCTGAAAGTACCATCGTATTGATGACATCCTTGAGCTGAACCATGACGACACCTTGTACTGGGACTGTGATCTTCTGGGACAAGTCTCCGCGCGCGACAGCGTTGCAGACACGTGCCACGTCCTGTACCTGTGCCTTGAGTAAGCGTAGTTCTTCGATGGCGCTCATGCCGCTTTCAAATGCGGCAGCGGCGAGTGGGCCAGGAGGAACGACGAGTGGCGAGCCAGATGGGGATCCGTTGAAGCTGCCATTGATACGACTCATGGTGATACTATCGGTGATGATTTTACCACAGGTGGGACAGGTCATGTGTTCGAGATGAGAGGTTGAAGGGGCCGATGCAGACGAATTGGAGAGCGCCCGATGTAGCTTAGCGGGGTCGAAGTTGCCGGGAATGTTGTCAAGCGACAAGGACATATTCTGAACGCGGGAGCTGATCGGTCTAGCAGATGGAGCGCGATCAACATCAGCGACGCCCACCGTTGGGTCCTCTGGCAACATCTCGACATCTGCGGAACCATCAGCGGAGGCGGTGGTCGTATCGGGTCTACTTGAGAAGAAGCCACTACGGGAGGAACTTGGGTGCTTGGTGATCATGGTGCTAGGCTGCGGGGGAGAAGAAGGTTTATGGTCCTTCTGAGAAGAAGACGGACAGGGCAGGGGAACGTCGCCTACACTGCGTCTTTTCTTGGTCTCTGGGCCATTTATTTGCCAGGATTCGGAGGTCATGATAGAGTTGAGTGCATCCTCAGCGGTGTACATTCTGCGTGCGACTGCGGCAAGGGAGCGGATGATGGTGTCTGTCTGCCAGTCGCTTGGGCCCTCGTATCGGGGCGTGGGGGTAGTTACGGGACATAGCTCGTACGTCGAGAGGAGGGCGATGAGATGCGAGAAGAATGGGTCATTGAAACCACGGTTAAAGTCGGACGTCGAGCTCATCGTGCGCAACGACGGCCACGGGGTGATGGTGGTGGTGGTAGACAAAGAAGGAGTGTACTAATAGCAGCACAAATCGACGCCTGGTGCTAATCTCCGCCGCGGTTCCTTTGTCACAAGATTTACAGCATCCGACCGACACAACAGCAGTACTAATTATCACTCCTCTAGATGTACACCGGCAATGTAGGGTTCAGTCCAATCCAATCGATGCCTTCCACGAATTCCTTGTCATCAATCAAAAAGTCCTAGCAGACCGTCAGCACCGATCGGTCCAGAGACCAGATCCCTCACCAATGGACACTCGACAATGGAACCCTTGACCTGATCGAGACGTTCCTTGACCCGCTCCAACGGGACGCCCGGCACCACATGTCCCGTCTTCACCTTGGGCACATAGTTCTATGTGTCCGTGAGCCACACGGCACATTACATCCACATTATGATCACGCACGTCATACGCCGCCCATGAACGAACGAGATTCGTCGGCACTGGCCGGAACAACTCGGTAAATATCTCCCTATTCTTACGTGCTGTGTTATACAGCAAATGGTTTGTCGCCTCGGCGAGTGGGTCCGCAACCTGCGCATCTTCTGGAAGCCTCGTTTCATCGTCATTGAGTATCGGAGCAGGCCGCATGAACGAATTGGGATAGTGAGTCGTGTTCTGCGGCCCAATGAGACCCAGGTGCTCTGCATCGGCGATTGGGTTGGTATGTTAGCCTCCAGGACCGGCGAGCTCACCTCGGTACAGCTTGCGTCTCAAAGTGGCAGCAAACCGTGCGGCCATGTAAGGGTGCCCGTCCATCGTCGAGTGGATCATATCCGTGTCTTCCACCACCAGTGCGATCTCCGAGTCACCATCGCCCTGCGCAGCCGATCAGCCCCGACCGAGAAGTTCAAGTGGGCGCCTACCCTTTGACTACGGTCGTTGAAGTTGGCTGACCCCATCTGCGTCACTTTGTCAATCCGGTTACGCGCACTGCGAGAAGCTGGTACCCACAATAACACGCCTGTCGTCCACGATCATCACTTTGCTGTGAATATACAGCAACTCCGAGACATAGCTGTCTTGGCCCCTCAGCTCCACTCCTAGCTCACTAACCGTGAATTCACGCACCAATTCAATTCCTCCTCTTCGGAGCCCATCCATGTCTCATTGAACAACGATAGCCTCCCTTGTAACGCATGGTGGGACACCGAATCTGCCACCATCTCGTCCGACCGCAAATTCTGTGCTCCAGATTCGAATTGCGCAATGACCTGTCTCGCCGCATCGATAGACTCGGGGAGAGGCACCTTCTCCTTTTTGACGGAGTCCTCCTCTTGGGCACTGATCCCGGATTTCGCCTCCACAGGAACTTTGACATAGACGTCGTGGGGGGCATCCTTCTCAAAAAAGTTTGCTCCCACCCACTGACGCGCCAGTGCAATCTGTGCCTCATGGAACGTCTTACCCGAGTTCCTCTCCATTTGTTTAATCAAAGTAGCTGTTGGTGTGGACGCTCAGTAGCCCCGATGACGAAAGACCGAGATCAGACTCACACAAGGGTGCATTAATGCGATCATATGAACGCAAGTGGAAGAACCGGATGTACTGCATCCTGGGCGTGCATCATGAGAATATGGAAACGTGAACACGTAAAGATGGGCCACTCACGGCTCATAGCCCTCCCTGCGGATTTCCTCGTAGATACTATGCCCACCCCTGTTGATCGTACGATACTGAGCTGCCATGATCGTCTTCAACGCGGTCTCATTCTTGATGTCTCCTGCGAATCCGGGCACCTCGGGAATGACGACGACAACCTATGACATATGATTCCCCGGATTAACAAACACGGATCGTATCGCCTCTGACAGGATTATACGGACCATAAAATTCTTCCCACTTCTGGCAGCCTCGAGGATGCGCTCCACCAAAGCCTTGGCGATCTTATTCTTCACCGGTCCTTCATCTCGAGTGTTCGATATACTAGATACACACACACGGCCAGCTCAGCAGACCGATGACGACACGGAGGGTTTCACGCACAAGAACTGATTCTCTATAAACGGTGATCAATGCACAGGAAGCCAGGTATTACATCAAACTCTGGATGAGGCAAGGCATGCCGCAACCATAAGTAGACGTAACTTACCGATGTATATATAATGATTAGCTTCCCGAATCAATTGAATGTCTGATAGCGATAACGAGCTCCGGTCATTCCCTCACAGGACATGCGGAAACAGGCAAACGCACAGGCATTCTGGATGCTGTGTTCCGTCAGGACACCATGACTCCAATCTGACACGCTGCGAACCACTTGGACGTGGCATGTCCCGTTTGGCGGCGGTGGGTATGGAGCTTCGACCCTGTCCCCGAAGTCCAGATGGAAACGTTCCCTAAACTTTCTGCCAATCTGGTGCCACTTTTCGCGGTGAGGGTGGCCTAGACAGGCGTAAACGGGCGCCCCACACAGGAAACGGTGGAGTAGAATACGTACGTGTAACAGCCTCGTTGGGTGCAACTTGAACGTTATGGGGAAGCGCGAGCCAATCGAACCTCCTGTGATAGGGGTGGATAAGATAACAGCTCCACCTTTATCGCCACGTACTGATCATTGCGATACTAAAAAGGTTTTTACTGAGCCCACACAGTTAGTAGCATCCTATTGGACCAGGCGCATACCTTGCGGTGTTTGACTTCGTTCCAGCGCTCAACGAAATGTTGACAAATGTCAAGCACTACAGATCCACATATCGTCATGTGAACCTAGGGTGCGGAGGTCAGACCACAGTTTGGAATTCCATTGTCCGAACTGACGTCGTGCCAGGGCATCCTTGGTATCTCCAAGATAGATACTTGGTTACTGATATAATTTGGGACGTCTTGGAAATCCAGGACACGGGCGTTATTGTAGTCCTGTCCAGGAAAGAGAGTACGAGCAAAGTTGGTTGGATGAACATCCGCCAATGGGTGACTGTGGGTATCCCAACGTCCGAAACACAGGTCCAATCCTCCGATACAAGCATGATGATTGTCGATGGCGACGACCTGCGCAAATATGACGCATATATCTACCCATTAAGGAGAAAATCCTACTTTTTCATGGTGGGACCAGAACTCGACGGTATCTGGAGATAACAATAAGGATAAGAGTACGGCCAAAACAGCAGCGCGCTCACCCTTGCTGCCAATATGATCCGGGTGGCGCATGCATGCGATGTTTTCATGGAGCGCCTCGAGCGCCGCCTAATCAACGGACTCAGCCAACCAATCGCGATATACATTACCCGGCGTTCCCACCTTGGTATGTTTCGAGTTCATCGTCATCGTTGCGGCGACCTCCTTGTACACAATGACATAAATCTTGACACCCTGCTTGGCCTTGCGTTGCAACAGTCTATCCAGGCGCCATGCCTCGTTCTCTGCCGGGGGACGGCTGCCAAGGAGCAGTCAAGACCAACATCCGCAACCCGTGTGAACAGAAACAGCACGACGCACCGAAGGTATAATTCCGGCGTAAGCCACCAGTCCTGCCAGATGCTCGAATAAAACACGCGCGTGGCCAGAGGGACGCGTACCATTATGAAGATCACATCCCTTGCGCTGTCGATCATCTCAGACACGGCCCACAGATAGTCATGACCATCGATGTGCCTTGTGTTTTGGCGTCGTCACGTTGAGCCGCGGCGCCTGCACGATTGGCGATACAGCGTACCATTTGATCGCGTTATCGTGCCTCTCGCCCGCAAAGCTCAGGAACCGATGGCTAGCATTGATCCTGGCCCGAATCTCGTCATTGAGTTTCTCTTGTTCGCTGTCATGGCGGCCTGCAAAACCAAGTCGCGATCAGACCGATTCCTCGAGCGATGCAGCACTCACGATCGGGCTCAAGAAATCCTGTAAGAGAGACGTGATATGAGAAGATCGACGAAGGGCGATGGACGTACCGATAACTTGATCGCAGGCGCGTTCAATACCCTCGGGAAGGCGCTCAGCATAATCCAGTACTTTGTCCAGGAAGCTCATGGTGGATGTTATCAAGCGTGCTATTGTCAACGCTGTTGCTATTAATGTCTAGATCTCCGCAGTCACATGTCAGTGCCACCCTAGTCATCACTGGGCCATTGTCTCATGTCGTCTTCATGGGAACGGGTCATCGCAATTATACATTGGTTCCTTATGACCCATTCCAGAGCTCGCTATGTAGCCAAATCCGTCAAAGTGATCAGGAAGAGAAAACCTTGAATGGGTCCGAACCACCACTTTCTAGCCCTGCCAATACAGCCTGCCTCACCGCGCTTAGGTACTCCACCAGCCTCCGTCCACCCGGGTGTAAAAAGTCGTCGTAGAGCTTGTACCGCGAATCTGCTACGATGTTGACGAATTCAAGCGCAACCCTTAAGTTACTATTGCGTCCGTCAGTAGAGAAATATGACGTTGGAAAAGTGATCAAACCCAGGTACGTGCTCTCTCGAAGAGCATAGCATAATGTGCATTCGCAGTATCAATTCGGGTACGTAAATTTGTCTGATGCGCATCATTTCACGATGCCGGCGGTCTGCACAGCGTGAGAAGCAGAAACATCGAACGGAGAATCACATACCTGCAGGCGTGTTTTGATCCGGCAGCATCCAGTCAGAGGTAAGCAATTTCACGATAGACTCGTACGCTTGGTCAATAAGACCCTGTTTGACAGGTGTCAGCGGCATGAGATTGTAAGGTACATTGAACCACCTTGTAGTCCTTCAGCCAAGCGGTCCTAGAATCCTTGTTCATCAGGGAGTTTTCCAACGACTGACATTCCACAACCCGGTCGAGAAGCCCCCAAACGTTGAAAAATTGTCTGTAGTGGAGATACTCTGTGGCACGTTCTTCAGGCTCATCGATGGACGCCAGTTCGGGTGGCAACATCTCCGACAGGCCATGCGCCAAAGTAACCCGTGCTGAGCCTTGATTGACCGAATGAGCCACGTGTGTCACGCTGGGGATACCCAACATACCAAGAAAGTACCGCAATATCACTGTAGCTTGTTCGAGGGCAGTGTCATAGGTGTCCTCCATAAAAACTGTCCATTCTATTGAGCGGAGTAGTAATGTTTCCACGTCCGATGGTCGACTTTGCTGTGCGATCACCGAAGGAAGGGGCCCTTTTAGTGGAGGTAGCAGCTGGCGAGCGAGTTGCATTTCAGCTTAACCCCAAACTCAAAGCAACATCACAAACATCAAATGCCTTCTCGATTGTCCGCTCGGCAGTAACAATGGCAACACGGTTCATGTCAAGACCATGTTCCCGTGCACGCGTCAGCGCCAGTTTTCGCTCCTTGATATCTGTGGAAAGCTCGAGGGAAGTGAGGAACATAGCATATCGTTCCACCGCGTTATCGCCTAATGCACCAGCATACATCGCGATGAGCTCTCGTTGACCTGCACGCTAGATCCTAAACATAAATAACTGGGACAGGTAGCTTGCGCTCAACACCAACCTCGAGGACCTGAAGATATGCCTCCAAAATTATCTGAGTAGCCATAGGTGGCACAGAAAAGTCAATCATTTGCAAGAAGAGGCATAGGTGGGCGAAGAATCGTGTCATCGTAGGGTACCTAGCACACGGGTGGGTGATGTTGCACGACTGGGAATCAAGACACTGATACTTACTCAAGTGATTCGGGGTCGTATGCACCATCACCTAGACCAGATGCGAATGTCTCCATGAGCGAGTGGGTCCGGTCAAGAATAATCGCCAATTGGGAAACATGAAATGCGTTATCGGCTGGAGGACTGCCAGTTCATTGCTCAGCAAAACGCCCGAGAGACGAAAAAGCTATCTCACCCGTCCTCGACGTTGACATTGCTCAAAGTCTCCAGTGCCGCCGTTGCCTCTTTTTCCCATTCCTCTTCCTCCTTTTCGTCCGCGTCTTCGATTAATACGGGGACATCCTTGAGAGCCTCCAAGCCACCTTCCCAGTAACTTCCTCCCAGTTTGATCATTTCGGCACTTTGCTTTTCCTCACACAGAATACTTATTTGTGCCCATAGATGATCTTCCCACGTCCGGCATGCAGACTTTAAGATGTTGAACGTTTGTGGGGTAGGGGCGAGGGCTGCATACAACACTCGTTCGGGGTCGGGAAGGTTGGACTACAAAATTATAAGTCAACTTCAGTAAATATCGCGACCCCTTACGTTTAGCGCAGCCTTCACGCATATCGACTTCCATAGGCCCCGACGCCTGTTGCCTTGCCAGCCCTCTGTATCATCATCCTCATCCTCAAAGTCCTCGCGTTCTTCGTCTGCTTCGCAGACAATGAGTACACATACACCAGCCGAGTTCCGTGGGACTTACCAATAGCCCGCCATTGGAAAAGCAACGATCCGCGAATGCTCGCCGCACGCCATGGCTGGTGGGCTCTTCGACATAGTTGTACCGCTTCATCCAATTTTCCTGCGCGCACGAACGAATACAACGACTGAGTCAAGGTTTTTTCAAACGCCTTTTGCAAACCAACAAGCTCAGGGGTGACCTCCAACCACATACGCGTCGCTGACTCACCGCGTCATCTGCAGCCAACGATTTCCCGTCCCCTCTATTCACCGCATCCGGATCAAACTCGGTTACCAGTCCCTCCCGCGCGCCCTGTCCGGTGCGCAACGCCTGCATCACGGTGTGCTTGGTGAACTTCCAGTATCCCGTCGTCGCTTCGGGATGTTGGGGTGGCAATGCGGTTTCATGAAGCCACTCGCGTACGATGACGAGCTCCGCCAGTAAGGGCGACGCGTGCATGATCACCTGCGCAAGGGTAAGCGTGGGCGTAAACGGGTTCTGCGTGAGGACTGTGCGCGGGTTGAGATAATGTTCTGGCTCCGTTTTTCGCGCACTGCACGGGAGTGTATGAGTGGCAGTGATGCCCAGGAGAATGCAAAGACCACACACGGCATGAGTGCTTGTAGTAAACCCCAGGTGTTGGCTTCCATCCGTAGTGCCTCCAACTCGACCCGAGACACGTCCGAGGTAGGGCTGCTCTCAATTTCTTCGATTCTGGCGCGAACTGCCCTTCAGGATGACATGCATAGACATGTGGACAGCTGGACTCACTGATCGCGACATAGTTGGCGTAGTCTCGGCGCAAAACCAGACACGGGATCGAGCAGAGCCGGCAGGTCGTCTTTTATGGCCTGGCATACGGCGAGAACTTGCGCGCACGACGCGTACAGTGAATCCGACATGCGGGAATGAGACAGTAAGACCTTGGTATTTGAAACTCAGCAACACCACAACTCCATGAACTACTTACAACCACCACATGCCAATGACATCTCGAATGGTCCCAACCATTGGTAAAAAAAAAACGACGCGGCGTCAGCCCATGATCAAGCTGCAAGCATAATATTTGTCTGGAACCAGCCGACGCTTTGGAAGATCGCATGCAACTGCAAAATCTGAGTAGCGCTGAATAGGGCATAATACTGGAGAAGAAAAGCGTCAGTGTCCTGAGTTTTTTTTTCTCAGTCAATCATTTGATTGTTCATGGATAGTGACTAAATGGGCGGAAATATAGTGACTCGACGAGCCGAGCCCCATCATCCACCCTACTCGTCATGGTCCGGACTTAACAAGGTATTCCAATATGGCTTCAAATCCCATTGGAAGATAGATAATATTATAGTGGTAATGGTTAAACTATCGATCTATGCGTGATGACGTCGAGTCTGATTCAACGTACCGCCAGAGGCCAATTGCAAACAAGGCGGGTCCAACGGTAGGAGATACCTTTGAACTCAAAGGCATGCCCTACAGCTGGACACACCTTATTCCAAATTAGCGCTTATGCTACGCTTTGTTATAATGCTCGCCCTCGTTTGTAGCCGTCGATGGCAAGGCAAGTTCAACACGCACCACAGGTTCCACTCGGAAGCTCGCTCAATTCATTATTTCTAGGTTGCACTTGTCACGCAGCCGCCAAAGTGAATCACGAACGCTAGTTGCCTCGAAGCACAAAACCCAGTCAGCGAGTAGCATTTAACCGACGCACGTGTGTATCACTCAGTCGGATTGATCAGGTGGTCGATACGTCGGCATTTCCACTGTCGTTGGCGTGGCTCATTCGGGCATCCCGCGTGTCATTTCATCAAAGATGTCGGGATGGGCACACAGTCGAGAGGCTGAGGAGTTCGCTGTCGCCAGAACCAGACTCAGATCCGTTCAAGCGTCTTGCTCATCTCGCGCGCCGGTTGACCGAGATGATAAGCATAGACAAGCGACCGCCAGCCGCCGTCTGGTGTGAAGTTCTTCCAGGAAGCTTGACTCTTTGATATTGAACCTGGGGTCGAGCACGCTGGTGGCCATGGGGCAGAGTCTGGTCAAGCATCTCGCGTGCCATTTGGCCGTCGTCGTCGCTAGATCTCGCGTTAGTCCTAACCATCAAACAATTAGGCGACGAACCGGGATTGCCGCTCGCCATGATCACACCCGACAACGAGCAACGAGTAGGGATTTCAGGTGTGGCGTGCAGGTAAGGCCAGTGAGAAGGCGCTCATGAAGAGAGGAAAAGGGAAAGAAACTGGAGGGGAAGGCCGATTGTTGGTGGGCCTTTATACCTACAAATTGTGGCTGACATTCTGAACGTCTGCTTTGATTGGTCCCCTCCATATTGTGGTGTGTCACGTGAAGCTTGAAGTTCCATCCATTCGTCCGTCGAACTGAAAAAAGTGCTTATGCCGCTTGGATAAGTACTCTATGAATAATTTACTTTCATTCGAGAACGCCAGCTCACTATAGTGTAACAACGCTGCCAAAACGTAGGTGTTTACCACAAGCGGTAGGGTTGACACAGATGTTGCAACGAGTGGAGTTATCCAGTTGGCCGTTTGATCCATATGAAGTTTTGCCGTCTCGCGATAGGGATATTTCATTTCTCTGGCAAAAGGCTGAAGTGGTAAATCCGGGCCACGGGCGGGCCTCATCAATCAATATCGTGGTGAGGCCAAATCATTCACTAGCAGGTGCACTCTTGACATCGTAAAGTCTTACATGGAAGTCAACACATAGGATCCCGCTTGCGGACAACGAGACATTTATACTGACGATGGCTACGGTGGAACGAAGCGCCAGCTCAGTCGAGGAACTGTCATGACCTCTCGTACCATTCCAGAGAGCCAAACGGGGCGACGCGTGGCAAAGTGAAACTGAGGTCGAATGAAGGAGATTAGTAGAAAAGTTGATCTACTATGCCCCTTGGAGGTGAGACAACAAGGACCCTTTATAGGAAGAGCAGCAGGACACATTTGGATCGCCAGTAACGTATGTACTTTGACCTATAATCGTTCTGCAGGTATGGCTATGGACGCATATTTAGAAATGGGCGCACAATTCCAATGGTGCCGATAGCGCAAGGTCTGTTTCCTTCTATCAATAGGATAATCGCAGCACTCCGGTGGTGGATGATGAGGCCGAATACTTGGTACATGTTCAATGTTCTGCAATACTGGGAAAGTCGCAAACATGCCTCCTGTTGTGAAAATACTCAAATGGTAATGTGTCTCACATTCCTGTGATACAGGTTCTATAGGCGTTACGGGAGGCAGCAGCATACATACATCGCGATTCGTGAACCAGGGCAATTCTCTCTTCTACTTCTAGAGAATGATGTTCTGATCGGGAGGTGGTGACAGGGATCAAGAAATGAGTGGGAGTATTCTAAAATGGTGCTGGGGTGCAAGTGAGGCCTTGAGGGCTGTCTCAGAGGCAGAATCGTCTGCCAAGCGGAGTCAGTTTAGGTTGCCACTTCGGCCAATGGACGGCCCGAGTTACTCCATGCCAACTTGCTCTATGCTGCAGGTTTCGCACTAGTATGTAGTCTTTAAGGCGCCTCTGGGTCAGTACACGAACCGAACTGGATCGCACCGGACATTGGCCCATCTATTCGGCTCAAACCATTAATGCGCCTGGGATCGCCGAGCGACCAGTGTGATAGCAGAGAGAATAGCGGAGATGGAGTGAAGAGACAGAGACGAAGAAAGGGATAGAGAAAACTACAGGAGACGAAGTCTAGCATTGGTGGTGCTTAGAAGTTGCTGCTGACCGCGTCTGGATGGTGCAACTGCTAGTGCACCCTATTTTGCTCCAAAACGTCACCTGGAGGGCGATAACGGGCAAATTATTGTTTTCAGGATCCCTGGGATGATGCTCTATGCAGAGTTGACGATGAACGATCCTTGCTCAAAGAAATCCGCTGCAACGGCTTGCCAGATTCAGAGCCTGTTAGGCAGCGATATAAGGTCAGTAAACGAACTGGGGTTGCAAGCGAATGCGACAATTCATCCGAAATGGACCGAGCTTTTGCAATGTCCCAATACGACCAGCCAATGGTCAGGCCTTCAGGTTGAAGGAAAGTACTACTAGTGCTGATGGAAGCGTTTCAAGTTTGTTCTGTTCAGCTTGTGAGCTGCTCGTGGGAATTCTTGTCTTCCCGCTTCTTCAACCAAGCCGCTCTATACTGGAGTATTAGTAGCAGAAGCACCCAAGTTGAAGTTGAGGTGGCCCGACCCTTTTTTACCACTTGCCAGTGCCTCCGAAGACCTTTCGGCCCACTACCTTGAGCATTCATATTCATCTGTCGTGTCCAAGCGAGAAAAAAGAGACAAGATTCAATGGACGCTGCAGAGTTTCACGCGGCGGTAGGTTATAGTATCGACCTTGGCCAAGCGCCAGCGCACAGTTCACCATACTTAAAGCACCACTTTTCAGGTATACGTTGTTGTGCGTCAGTAGGTTTTTCCGAAAATTGCTGACCCCCGCGTCCCCAACTATCGTGACCCCATAGAGTTCCTCCGCAAAAAGTAACAAGCTATAGTATGTGCCGAGTTCATCCACCTCCTTTCAGGGCCTTGACGACGTCCTGTCGATGATGTCTTATAGGCCACATCGCCAAATTAATTGGCATGCCTCGACACTCGAGACATGTTGGGCAGGGTGGGTTTCCCCTCATGTAGACTTAGTCTCTCCTGCTCATATTGAGTGTCCTTTCTTTATCATGCATCACCATTGTGCATTAGCCCTGAAATTTCTATCTCCCGGAGTGACGCCTCCCGTTCCTTGGCACAGAGTCATATCAGCATCTGGTACGATATCGTCGCGTGGCCCCGGCACGACTGGTGCACAACGCCAGCGCGATGCGCTCGAAGCTGAGGGCATCGAGGTTACTGATGGCCGGACAGGAACATTTCGGGTTGATTTGGCGGCGTGGGGGTGGTTCCCTGCTCCCGGAACAATAGACACCGGTGCAACCGCTGAGGATGAGGGTGGTGCCCACCAATAACCATGGACTACGCCTATGTTTACTTGCAGATTTTATGCCCCAGCCGTTCGTTACTGTAGAGCTGCTCAAAGCATTTCCAGCTAAGTGCTTTCCAAGTTGGTTGCTGTTCCGGCTAGCACCAACTCGCTTGACGAATCAAGCTCTGTCGATAATGGTGCATGATGCACCCGACGATCTGGCAAGGGTAAATTATGACCATTCGTGTTCCTGTCTATTTGAAAATAGGGGACGAAATAAATGACTAGTGCTTATGTTAGTGCATGAAGCAAACTCGAATGTAACCCTGTTTCTCCCTTCGTCTTTACATGCCTGCGGGTATTCCTTGCCATCGATCAGCCGGAATTCTGACAAACTGGAGCTATCCTCTGTCGGGACGGTGTTTGTACATGGCCGACGGTCGGTCGGATCGGACGGGAATTTGTTTGTGGCCTTCTATGTCCACTCAGTGACTGGGGGTGTCCCATACTTGACTCGCACACCATCTGATGTTATTCCACCCACAGCTTTGGCCAACCCACAATTGCTGGCAAAAAGGCCGCACTAAGCTATCGTATGCGTTTACTTAATTTCCCGGTCTCCCGTTCTATCACCGGACCTTTAAGACTCGAAGTGTCGGTGATCAAGCACTGAGGAACAGCCTGAGCTTTGCCAATGAGTCTGCGGATAATATCGCAATACAGCAAGCACGTGTTATAATGGTAACCGCGAACCGCTTTTTGTTTTAGATCCCGTGCCTTTATCAGCGCGCGTCAGTCGAAGAAATTCCAGGTCGGTGCTTGCGGCTGTCAGGCAATAAAATGACGCCGAAGACACGGGGGTACGACGGATCATAGCAAAGAGCACATGGTGGGCCCATAGGCGCCAGGCACACGCATCAGCCTTTCTGTGAAGAAGTTTGACCCACCTTGACGTTATCTTATCTAGTGATAGTGGCGGTTCTGTGTCAGGCCAACAGTGTTTGGTACCCCCAGAACGTCGCCAGCCAGTGTGCCAACGAGGATGGACGGCGGCACGGTTGCGCAGGGCAACGATGCAATGAGGCACTGGCTTCTGAATCAACTTAAGGTCTTACTAGTTGCGCATTTTTAGCAGAGCTAGGATTTGCATCATCGCTGACTACGCTAGTGGGGATTGACTGAATCAGTCGGACTAGCGCCTCGCCTCAGCAGCCACCGGCATCAAGTTGATTTGCATCCATATTATGTACCCAACGGCTCCCTCAAGCTTCGTGACGACTGTCTCAGCCATAACTTATGTACTAATCACTCGTCGGCGCTGCATTTTCCCGGTCACATTTGGCTCTGACAGGATCTTGACGTGTGGCGGGACACCGGAGCAACCCGCCGGTGCAGTTGCTGCGTGTTCTGCCAAGCATTTTTTGACACTCGCGAGTTAACGACCATCCACCACCACCGGACCACCGCCGCCGCCGACAATCAGCGCCCTCACGGATACCCTCATGGCCCCAGTTTCCACACAACCTCTTTCGACCTCTATGAGCGTGCACAGTGTCGACAAGGACGACACTTGTCCCAATCAATGCCAGATTCATTTGGATGCGAAAGGACAGTGTGCCTGTGCTGCGGACGCGAGCCCTGCTCGTCACCGGGCTTGTCACCAAGAAAGGCTTCGGAGGTTATTACTCCCCGTCGTTCTCTTGTTCCTCGCAGTCGGGACCACACTTGCCATTTCGTTTGTGTTTGACATCGATTTGTCGGACATGATCAACTTGGGAGTCGATGAGAGCGGCAGCTCGTTCGGAAAAAGGTTCACCGATGGACAGTCGGGTTTTACTAGGCATAAGTGTGAGTCCCTTCAGCTGTAGGATCATCATTGCAGCGATGACTCAAGGGATGCAATCATTTATGCCTAGTGTACCTCATCATTATTTTCATCGGGCTATTGCTTGTACTATTTATGGGTATCATGGCCAGCTTTTGGTGCTGCAAAGGTGGGGACCGTCCTGTCACACTGTGAACTGTCACTGACCAACCGTATTGGTTTTCAGACTCATTCCGGAACCCGCTTTGTTGCCCGTGCTACCTATGCGCATGTTGTGGAGGACTCGGCAAGTTGTTGCCATTCCTGGTTGCGTGAGGTCTCTTACTCTGTTGTTTTCAGCCTGTTTGGAGTGTGTTGGATGCGGCTTGTGCGCGGCTGGGCTAGCGGAGGCTGTTTGATGGATTTAGCAGGCGAATCGGTCCCTGGCCGGATACGAATGGTCCAGGACTTTTCCACCCTCTCTTGTTATTCGTATCTTCGTTTCTCCTCGGATATTCGATACACTAACATTATTTATTTGTCTTGGTATATACCAGTAAATCAACGACTACTTGACAACAAAGGAAAGAGGGTGGATAGGCTTGGCCATACTAGATTTACGACCGGTTTGGAGATCGCTGGTCCGACGGTTTTTGGGACGCACGTCAACGGCGACACGTCAGTGACACTGCACATCCGTGATGGGTCGTGCAACGGGGTGCACTGCCAAGCAGGCATATTGCGCGCCGCACACTGCAACTTGTGTGGCCTTCTTGATTTGCATACGGTGAAGACAAGCCGTTTGTTGCGCCGGCTGTTGTCACTTGTGGCGTCCGACCGAGCCGGTTCGATTTCGAAAGCGGAACTAGATCTGCAGTCGTGGATCTCAGCCTCTCATTTCGTTTTGTGGCGCCCGCGCTTGGCCCACCGGGATGACGCAGTCGTTCTCCCGAATGCGCTTCAGAATGCTCAGTCAATATGCTGTTGCTTCGTCCTTGGCCACCTCTTTGTCATTTTGCGCATCGCCAGTATGCCATTCTCGTGGCCGCATTTCTCCCACTTGAAGAAAAAGGAAAACGAGTGAGAGAGCATTCTCGTCCAGAGCCCCCCATTTCAACGTTCCCTCTCAGGCAATCATGGTTTATGTCCCTACCCCTCACAGTGACAGAGCTGGCATGGCCTCCAAGACTCGCCAGCCAGACCTCTCCCGCCACCTCTCGGCACAAGCTCGTGCCATGTTGCCTAACCCCATCAAATCCATATGGAAGGTTGCCCAGGTCAAGCCTGGAACGATCAACATGGGCAACGGTAACGGCCTCCAAGGAATCTCTTCGGCTCTGGTTGCTCACGTCTGCTTGAATAGGTGACCCCCACCACACACTTTACCCCCTCAGCGAGATCAACTTCATCGTGCCCTCGGTCCGGGAGCAAAATCCTGTCCAAGCTTGGAAAGCAGGTACTGGAGAACAACAGATCATCGCGTCCCACAAAGACATGCCTTCTGCGCTGACTCTTAGGACCGCAATGGCCTACGGCGCGGGTGCGGGATTGAAACACGTTCGGGACGCGCTTGCGGAACTTAATGATCGTATCCATGCACCGCCGAAGCACGTCGTTTCTCTTAGCCTTGGAAATGCCGATGCACTCACCAAGTGTTTCCGCCTCTTGGGTGACCCGGGTGATTCGTTCCTTTGCGAGGAATTTACCTTTTCTGCTATGACAAACGCCGCCCTTCCGCTTGGCATTGACTGGGTGCCGATCCGGATGGATGAGGGCGGCCTCATTCCGTCCGATATGGAGCGCGTACTTGCTAATTGGGACGAATCGTCCCAGGGAAAGCGTCCCCATGTGCTTTATACCATCCCGTGAGTCACTTCTAGTCAACAAGAGGTCTGGACTCACAATCTTCGTATCAGATGCTCCCAAAACCCCACTGGAAGCACACTGTCATTCGAAAGGCGGCGGCAGATCTATCAAATCGCGCGAGACTGGGATGTGATCATTCTTGAAGATGACCCATACTACTTCCTTCAATACGACCTTGACATTCAGCAATCAACCCTCGAGCAACACGGCTTCGTCCGCGCCATCGCTGAGGTTCTTCCTCGTTCTTTTCTGTCGATGGATTATGACGGGCGTGTTATGCGCTTGGATAGGTTCGTCTATCCACAACCAAAGTATTTGGATCTCACCGTGCATCCACAGTTTCAGCAAAGTCTTGGCGCCAGGCATGCGATTGGGTTGGGTGACCAGCAACGAGTTCCTTGCAGAAAGGCTTGATATGCTTACAGACTCTTCTTCGCAACATCCACACGGCATGGGACAGGCATTCATAGCTGAACTTTTGAGCGGCCATGGCTGGGGCTTGGACGGCTATATGAAATGGGTTTCGTCATTGTGCCGGGAGTACGAACGGCGCAGGAACTTGTTTATGGAGGTGTTTGAGCGTGAGGTGGCCAGCACCGGCCTCGCATCTGCACACGTGCCACAGTCGGGCATGTTTGTCTGGATCCAGGTCCAACTTGATCGCCATCCCCGATACAGGGTACTCGAAGATGAAGAGGATAAAGTTCTGGGAGGGCCGGTGTCAAACACGGCGAAGTTGATGGACGAACTATTTCGGAAGCTCCTTGACTGTGGATTGGTGATGATGCCGGCATCGACGTTCGCGATCGTGGACCACACAGGGCGGGCATCGTCCGACAGTCATATCGCTGACGTACGTCCTGTCTATATAGCCTTGTTGCCATGAAGACTAACGATCGATGCCCAGCGCGTCAACTATTTGCGTGCCACGTTCGTTGGGACGGACGAGACGATTGAAAACGGTCTGAACATCCTTGGTCGGGGTTTGGAGGAGTTCTTTTGTTATTAAACGGGCTTTTGTTGTCGATATCGCCGGTCTGCCAGTGGAACTATGATATGCACGTTAAGTATGTATATTTTTATTTGTCCCCCTCCTCCCAGTATCTTGCATAGATGCCCCTGTGTGCCGTTTGTTGTAATTGAAGAGGAGATGCAGGATAGAGGAACGTCTGTTACAAGTGACATACCAGCGTATAAGTATGTCCTGTGCGTCAGTGTGTTTCGGCGACAGTAATGCCGCGTGCTAAGGTTTACGTACGTGGGCAGAAGGTACAGTGCCACGGCATAACCTGGTTCCTTGGCATGGGTTGGGTTTCAGAGTCCTCCACCGAAAACAACTGAGGAATATTGCTTGCCAGTCCTATTATTTCTAGCCCCTGGATTTTGGGGAACACTGGTAACCAGTGACCGGGTGAGATTGGATGCTGACATTCATCAAACGACTCGATCGCATAATAATGAGGATAGTATGTAGATTCATGGAGTCATTGCACCACCTCCGCACGTTGGCTGTTTCCACCATGGCCAGCCTGGGGGGAAAAACATAAGGTAATAAGCTACCACTACATGAGGTACTTACTGGCTGATCCTGGTCAGGACATACAATTTCTGTACTTGAATTACTCGGGTTTCTTGCGAATGCGAAGAATACAATGAGATGTGCACGTGAAGTTTTGCTTCAAGTGGCACTGGTGTCTGGCAGCCTGGCTTAGTCAGCAACTCCGTACCCTCGATCGCGCCCCAAGTTGCGTAAGTAAGGAACACGCCATCGTCACGCTCCAATCCCGCGTATACACGTAACCATAGATTTGAGCGCGCGCATCATTGCGTCGAGCCCGCCACCTGCGCCTGATCCATACCAAGACAAGCTACCAGCCAAATCCACTTATTCTCCATCTCTCCACTCTCCTTGTTCATTTCTCCGTTCATTCCATTCCTCAATTTATGTTCTATTCTTTCGCCTGCTCGTTACGATCGCAACAACTCGCTTCCGTAGATTATTTTTCAATCCGCTCTCGATCTCGTATTTAGATGTCCCATGTACTAGTAGCTACATAGACAGCAGTAGAACGCCTCATTGATGCATCAGATGCCATCTACAGTACAAACTCCCCGGCCCACCTTAAATATACCCGCGTTTGCGCTCGCCGTTTCCCGGTGGCCCGGGACCTTGATTCTCTCGCCGCCCTCTTTTCTTTCGCCGATCTGTTGTTCCGCTGACCTCCGTTTGGGTCATTCATGTTCCCGCGAGCCGTCTCCCACCGGCACGCCCGCCGAAGTCACGTAATGTGACACATGTCATAAGCCTGTTTTCCTTTCTTATGCGATCTAAAGTTTCATTCCGCCGCGGTACATTTCAAGCTACCGATTCGAGACAATAACTAAGGCCTCTATTGGCCCATATTCCGAGGCTCTGGCACGATGACCGTACGTGCATGCGACGATCGTGTTAGGATCTCCTTCATTCCAGCCACCACCATTGGCAGATCGTTCATCGCGACGGTATTGACCGCTTTTGGCCCCGCGAACGCTCCGTTGTCGATTTTAGATGCGAGTATGTCCAAGAATGCCTTTACTTCTGCCGCACTAAGGATGCTCGAACTCATGCCCTTCAGCGTAAGCGCCTTGGAGTACAGCGTACGCAAGTCAACCGGGAACAGACCGCCCTTGGAATGCACGGCCATGACGACGACGCGCCCTGAGCCGTTCGGCGTCATAGTTGCAAGTGCATCGTTGAACGGTGCGTCATACCCGGCACAGTCGAGCAGGACATCGATCTTGTTCGAGAGGTGATGAGCGGCAATCGCCTCGCGGATGGCCCTGGGTGAACCGAGTTCGATGGGTGTGATGTAGGATGGTGGGATGACGGCGGCCAGGGAGCTGTAAGTACCGAAAACGCGCGCACCGCGGTCTTTGCAAAGCTGGGCTGCAGCAGATCCAATACCACCGCGAGCACCTGTTCGGAGACATGTCGTAGATCAATGAGACAGCGGCGGAGAGGACAGTGCTAGTGAACGGTGACAGACCGATAATGATGACATTGTCACCCTCTTTGACGTGGGCGAGCGTGTCGACGGTAATCCATGCACAAAGCCATGGAAGCGTCATGCTTGCAGCCTCGACATGGCTGAGTGTGTCTGGTTTACGGCTCAATGCGGCCAGTGGGACCTTGACGAATCTGTATGAGATCAGGAATCAGGACCGCCTGTTGCAAATTCAAAATGAATAGGTCCTCACTCTGCAAACGTCCCATCAAAGGTGAACCCACGCTGGCTGCCTGTGCCCCATACTTGTGCGCCAATCCATGCATTGGCGGACGAGCCTGTATCATCTAGTGCCTCCACAACCTCTCCAGAAAAATCCCGACCTGGCGTGCGCGGTGTTGTGACAAAAGGTAACATGCCCAAGACCGCCGCTGCGTCGGACTGGGATGTCACATAAACGAATGTTATTATAATATTCACTCGTCGCAGAAACGAGATAGGTGACGATGGGGTGCAATTACAAGGCTCACCGCATTAATTCCCGCGGCCTTCACCTGAACGAGGGCCTCGCCCGGGTTAAGCTGAGGTTTTGCCATGTCGCGAATGGCAAGTTCGTCATATGAACCCGTTTTATCGAATCGAAGCGCCTGCATAACTGAGGAACGTTGGTCCTGAAGTTGACGATATTGATAACTGAACAGAGTGAAGTTCAAACAAGCTGAGGATGATACAGGGCTTACGAGGATGGATTTCTGAGGGGAATACGTGCCGGGTAACTTCGTGCCTTCGAGAATGGGAGTGTATAATGGGAGCAAATACTAAGCATCGGGCACAGTCTTCTGCACTGGTTGTAGTCTCACACTAGCACTTATTCAACTCGTCTGATCCTGTACAGAATGGGCATAGGATTACAACTCGTTGACTCTGCTGTGGCAGCACCACCGTTTGATTGCCACCTCTTCACCACAGCACACAGCAACGCCAGTACTACCCCATTTTTTGTTTCGGCGAGGTTCTGAGTCCATAACTCGGTCATACTACGGCTAGATCTCGATCCGATTTCAATTTCAATTTCAGTTTACCTCCGAGCGGTGTGCTTTCTCTCTCAGCCCAGTGCACCTCTCAATCATAAAAGTCATAACAGGCCGTCGGGTCACCGACACCAGTTACCAGGTGTAACCGGGTGCCTAAACGAACACTGAACCAGCTCGATCGATTACGGAAAGTTTGAAACTCATTGGGTAAGGTCCGAGTGGCTGTCCAGCCGAGCTAAAACTCTATGTGATCCTTTTCTGGTTTAGGGCTGCCCAGCGGCCAA
Source organism: Fistulinella cinereoalba (assembly GCA_038089115.1). Classification (NCBI taxonomy): domain Eukaryota; kingdom Fungi; phylum Basidiomycota; class Agaricomycetes; order Boletales; family Boletaceae; genus Fistulinella; species Fistulinella cinereoalba. The sequence continues at coordinate 3,369 of JBBPKG010000327.1, read as the reverse complement.
CCTACTTACCTTGAACGCAAAAAAAAAACAGCTACAAGGAGAGCCAGGCGGCCAGTGGAGACCATTTATCTGCATCGCCTGAGTCGGTAGACTGATACTAGTGCTATGGCACTAGAGGTATCGCCCCTTCTTTTCGGTGTAATATGCTCTCCGAGTTACAGGCGCTTACCGGCAGAATGGCCCGACGCCGGTACCAAGTCGTTGCAGGCAAATCGCCGACCGACAGGGCCACAAGCCATAGACAATAGTAGCCTTTTCAAGCAGCCAATGATTTTGGTAGCAAGGATGCTACTTCAGTTCGGTTGCTTGCTAATTTTCTGCCGACAGCTTGCTTTCCATGCAGTCCAGGTGGTTCGCTGCGCTATCTTCATCAACGGTGGTTATCTATGGAAACCACTCCGGCAAATTACCGTGTCCGCGGGGTCCGCAAGAAAATAGTGTAGTCGTAATCGAACAAGAAGTTGAACCTGACAGTCCGAGTCGTGTTCTTCTGGCCGCCCTTTCATAAATCATGAGCATTACAAGGAGGCCAGTCATCACTACGGCGAAATAATGAGATGAAAAGGTTGATATCTGGAGATGCGAGTGCGGAGATCGCCTGTATCACACCCCAAGAACTAGTAGTATCCAGATGCTACTCTGACTCGAATGACATGGCCGGGTTGAAGGAAGTAAAAGGCATAGCAAAAATCCGATTATTCAGCGGCGTGTAGTGCCTCGTGAGGGTCCACATGCTGCAAGCACAGCCAGATTGTCGTCCGCATTTTGATGGAAAGTCGGCTTTTTCGCAGCCCTGCCAATGTGCGTCCCCACCGTATTTGCGCGGGAGTGGGTGACACTTACAATCCGATGCGGAAGCTCATCAGCGATGACTCAACTTGAATTCGCACTTGGCCGCAGTGCGGATACTGAGTGCATCTGCGGCTACATTTGCAAGGTAATAAGCCCATGTACCATCACTGTCTGAGCGGTAAGTTTGGCCGACATTCGCGCTTGTCGTCGATCCGGGCTGTTGATCCGGCAAAATTCAGGGATCATGTCCATTAACGATACCCTGTAAATGCTACTTGGGTAGAGATCGGTGCGTGGCCTACCCTCGATGAGGAAACCCAAAAGAGCATAGCCTATACTAAGTGGCATGAAGCCGCTAATCAAAATTGACACCGTATTAGATACCTTCTTGACCTATGCAATCGTTCAATGCTAACCGACACCGCTTTTCGGAGGATTCAGAGATACGATCACAAGTTGACGGAACAATGACGGCTACGAATGGGGTAGGTTGTTCTTGGAAAATTAGGATAGTGGATGAATCACTCTTTGAAGATGATTCAGTGTAAGGAACGAGTCAGAAACTCACAATGGACCCGATCAAATCGATGATACTTTACATTAGTAAGTTACCGTGCTGATTCAACGTTCAACGATAAGTCGTCTACGTTCACTGCGCCGTGAAAGTCGACCGGGTATGCATAGTACCGGGCAATGATGAGTGGCACTGTGCCAGTGCGGGAGGACCGCTGCGGCGGGTGCAAGAAGAAGACCGACCGTTGCCACAACGGTGATAGGGGGGTTCCAAAAATGGCACCCCGAACGTCCTGCCACGGCGCTCAGGCTGGCCCGCCCCATGATCACGCCGTGTCTGATCGCATTGTGCGTTCATGTTCAAGTTTCACTTACAGCTGCACGTGTTACAAGGTAAATTGGCTCAATCCCACAACTAAACCAACTGACCATTGTCCCAGGCAGCCCCATCGGCTGTGTTTTCAGAACGAGCGATGACGCCTATGCCGAGCTTATCCCAGCGCGCCTGTCTTTCTCCACCAAAAAGACAGCCTTAATCAATCAGGATAACCCCATTTTTGAACAGTGCTTTGGCTCGAGCAGTACTGCAGATACGGGAGAAAATAGTGTGTCGCTACCTCTGTGCCAACCCTAACCGTCCAATCGATACCAGGGAGGCGCCACGAGCATGATAGGAACGTAACTCTCCGTTTATCGCCCTCACTTTCCCCAATTGATTCCGGCCTCCAACACGGCCGTTTGGGAGGCGCACTCATCGGCAGTTCAAGTGCATATCACAAAGTAACCTGGCTGTCCACAGCAGGTTATAAAGGGGATGCTTTGGTCAAGTCTACTCCCAGATCACCCAGCCCTCTCTCCTAGACGTCGACGCACCTTCGACCACTTACTCTCGCATATTATACATAGATCCATCACTACCAATGGCTCCAGTTGCTGTTTCCTTCCCTGTCTCTCGTGTCGATGCCATTCAAGAGTTGAAGGCTTCTATCTCAACTATTCCGGCGACGTTACCCGATGTCCTCTCTCGCGCAGTCCATCATTATCCTCATCACGAGCTCGGCTTCGTGACCTCTTCTGCACACGACTCTTCCATCCAAACAAAGACGTTCAGCGAGTTCAACAACTACGCTATTTCCCTCGCTAATGCAATCCGTACATGGGGGAAGCCCATTGGATCTGTTATTGTCGTCTACCTCACTGAGCACGAGGATAACATGGCGGCCGTGTGGGCTTGCCTGCTCGCTGGCTATATACCTTGCCTGCAACCCGCTCTCAGCGCCCAACAGGCTCACAAGGAGGGTCACGTCGCGCACATCAAGAACTTGTTCGCTTCTGCGATCTGGTTGACTACCGAGAGTGGCGCCGATCAGTTGCAGTCCATATCCGGCCTCGACATCCACTTGCTCTCTGAGCTCAGGGCCTCCGCGGAGATCCTGAATAGCAGCGACTTTGTTGTCCACACGCCAAAGCCAGACGACGAAGCCGTCCTGTTCTTGACTTCAGGATCGACCGGTTTTTCCAAGGCGGTCGTGCACACCCACCGTACCATCTTGGCTGCATGTCAAGCGAAGGGCCAGAGCTATGGTCTCACCTCCCAATCGAAGATCATGAACTGTGCGTTTCATAGACAACATTCCAAATGGATGACACGCTAACATTGAATCAGGGGTTGGTTTCGATCACGTCGCCGGGTCGATCGAAATGCATTTCACGCCACTTCTGTACGGTGCCTCTCAGCTTCATGTTCATGCGTCTGCAATCCTCTCCGACCCGCTGCGATTCCTCCGCTTGATTGAGGAAAAGGTTAGTAAATTTTGCTGAAACCTTACATGACAAACGACTGACACTTTTACTATCAGTCAATTGAAGTCACGTTCGCACCCAACTTTTTACTCGCCAAGCTCACGCGTGATCTCGAGAAGCGCACCGATCTCTTCGGTCAATTCAACCTCGCTTCTCTTCGACGTATCAACAGTGGCGGCGAAGCGGTCGTCAGTGCCACCGCTGTGACTTTTGGAAAAACCCTGAAGAACCTCGCCAAGAGCAGCGACTCCTCATTCGTCA
>JBBPKG010000326.1:12141-30840 GCA_038089115.1 Fistulinella cinereoalba | reverse complement strand
CCGTACCTCGATGGCGTGATACATGAATCACTCCGAATGCATCCCCCTCACACTATCACTCTGCGCATAGTAAGCACATATCCGACCTTGTTTCAATAATGTTAGATTCAATGGCGGATTGAACATTGACAGACCTCGGAGGATGATGTCGTCCCGTTAAGCAAGCCCGTGTATACTCGATCCGGCAAACTTATCGACCAGGTTATCATTAACAAAGGGACCACTGCCCTTGTTCCCATTGCGGCTGTGAACAAATCCACAGCTGTCTGGGGTTCTGATGCCAAGGAATTCAAGCCAGAACGTTGGATCGCGACTGATGGGATCCCGGCAAAGGCAAGGGAGGTCCAAGGACACCGGCATTTGCTCACGTTCACCGACGGACCAAGGATCTGTCCTGGAAAGGCATTCGCAATCGCAGAACTCAAGGTATGTGCAAACTTGTACTCTTCTGTGTGTTATACTGACCTATCACACCTCGATCTTACCCCCAGATGGTTCTTGCTGTTCTCGTTAAAAACTTTGTATTCGAACTTGTGGATGGGCCCAAGACCGCAATCGGGATGGCTCCGAGTCTTGTACCACGGCCGAAAGTGGCTGGAGAGGAAGGAGATGCAATTCCTTTGCGCGTGCGGCGCTTCGAGTGACAGGCTCCGAGGTGGATATAATAGACTTCATTAGCTCCGCTCCATAAACGTTGTGCTTTTAACATATCGGATTTTGTATGTCAGAATCAGAGGAACGATTCGGATGCAGTGGAGAAAAAGGAAGCACGCTGCTGGCTGCGTCGTTGCATTGACGTTTGCGGACACGGCCCAGGCTGGCAGGTTGCGACAGTAGTAGCTGTGTGACTCATCCGTGACCGCCAACTTCTCGTGTCACGGTGACGATGTTGGCCCCTCGCTCAGAAGTCACTGGCAGATTTCGTTGAAAACCCGACGATATGTTATGGCCCACGGCGCAAGTGCCACTGTGCCTATGACACGTTGGATTAAAGCTTACCCTGCGTAAATTATTTTCTATGATTGGCCCTAATATCGCCACAGCTGCCGCCATGTAGCAAACATCTAACGGGGCGCTCTGCGGAAGCGAACACGGATTGCCACTAAACAAGTCTGATACATTATGCTCCGCTCTGTCAACCCTTGAAGCGTCCCGCGTTATCTGCTTCTGTCGGCGGCCTGTCATTGTGCCCGCGCTTCCAATGACCAGCATCTTCCAGCTCGAATCTCTGCAGGCATTGCTCGCACTCAGCTCCGGTAAACCGCGACCACTGCGCCTCCTCAATGTTGCATATGCTCTTGGAGCTCTTTACGCCGTGATCAAAGTCGGCCAGGCCGCCCGTCGTCGAATGAAACTGACCGCTCTCCGCGGTCCCCCCAATCCATCTTTCCTATGGGGCATTGGCCAAGTACTTCAAACGTCACCAGATACGGGCCTATTGTACGAGAGATGGACGGAAGAATATGGTGGAGTGTTCGAGATTCACTCGGCACTGGGCGGAAAAAAGGTCGTCCTGGCTGACCCGAAAGCGATTGCGCACTTCTATGCGGGTGGGGAGTCAACATACACTTTACCACCTTCCCATAAGATTACTACGGAGCACCTTGTAAGTTCATATTTTTCAGTACTTGATTACCCAACATGCGCTGACCAGTAGAATAGTTGGGCAAAGGAATACTACTGACGGCAACCGGAGAGAGTCACCAAAGGTCAGTGGGTTTCTTTACCTATTTTTCGTGGCGTAGAATAGCCAACGGTGCCTTCCTTAGACAACGGAAAACATTCACCCCCGCATTCAGTAATGCCGCGATTCAGGACTGGTGCATCGTTTTGATGGCATGTGTTAAACTAGGCTGACCTGGAACCCAGGATGAAACACATTGCGTGCGCACAGGTGTTACTTGTGGACTGATCACGGACATAGTCTTGATACGATTGGCATAGCTGGCTTCTCTCATGATTTGGTTCACTGCAAGGCAAACATCATACAGTTGCAGATGTCCTTGGAGAGATGGTCAAGACATCCAGCAAACCCGGGTCGACAAAGTCGATTGTCTTCGCGCTTGCTCTGGTATTTTCCTGGTTGGCCAGGCTTCCCACGTCGTTCGTCAACCTCGTCAAAAGACTGAACGATTCAATGGGCGAGATTGCGGATGAGCTACTCACAAAAACAAGGAAAGACAGAGAGGCAGGCACCTTGGCGCAGAGAGAGGAAGGGTCTATGCTTGGTCTTCTAGGTAAGCCTGCGTGTCCACTACATTGGACGACTTGACTGGATTTTTCCAGTGAAGGCAGAATACCAACAGAGCCAACTTCATCTGACGCGTGAGGAAGTGATGGCGCAGGTATGGGTCGGAGCACATCCGGGTGCGTCTGCGTGACTGACGACCCCCTAGGCCAAAGTTCTTCTTGCTGGTTATGACACAACATCGAGTAAGCCGGATCACTTCTTTAACCACAATCAAACTCATGGACTGCCGTCACTACCTTAGTTGCTCTGTCGGTATGGCACTCGTCGTGATCCAATGAACATCATTGACATTGATTTCCTAGTGGTTACTGATCGATCTCTGCCAGAACCCAGACATCCAAAATAAATTACGGGTAGAACTTCTCATGTTTGGGGTTGATCCGACATACGATCAACTCGCGAATGATCTCCCATACCTCGATGGCGTAGTGCATGAATCCCTCCGCATCCATCCTCTTCATAGCATCACCCTTCGTATAGTAAGTACTTAAACAACCTGGCTGCTAGGATGTCTCACTAATCGTTCGACAGACCACGGACAATGACAGCATCCCGTTGAGCAAGCCCTTGCAAACTCGATCCGGCAAACTTGTAGACCATGTACTTATTAGGAAGGATACTCTTGTACTCGTTCCGATTGCATACGTCAATAGGTCTACGGCATTCTGAGGATCCGATGCCAAACAATTTAGACCCGAACGCTGGATTGAATCAAATGGGATACCAGCCAGAGCGAGGGAGATTCAAGGTCATCGGCATTTGCTTACATTCACGGATGGTCCGAGGATTTGCCCTGGGAAGGCGTTCGCGATTACCGAACTCAAGGTACGCGTAACTTCATTCTTCCCCCTTGTTGATAGCGTGCTGATTTATTCGACCACAAACTTCGATTCGCCCCCCAATCTGCCGATGCAGATAGTGCTCACAGTCCTAGTGAAAAACTTTGTGTTCGAATTCGTAGATGGTCCAGAGACGGCGATCGAAATGGCCCCGAGCCTTGTTCCACGACCAAAGGTGGCCAAAGAGCAGGGTGACGCAATTCCTTTGCGTATCAGGCGCTTCGAGTGAGAATCCTGGGTTTTGGCGGGCGAGGTCTCTAGTTCAGCGAGCGGAGCCCATGAAGGTTTCTATAGGTTTTATCATGGTCGCTGTCAATCTCTGTATGATACCAAGTCTGACACCCGGGGACCTGCGAAATCGTGTTTGACGGCGACAAACCAACTTTGTGGCATTCTCTGAAGCTTTGAACGTGGTACGACAGTGTCCAACATAGGGGCTAGGGTCACATTTAGCCGCATTGAAAACTTTAATCATCGAGATTTCATAAGCTCCCATCCCGTGCAAACCTGTCCTATTCTAATTGCCTTGCTGCCCCGTTCAATACACGGCCTTGCTGTTCGCATGCGTTTCACATCAAACGGTTGCACAAGGCGCACACCGCCAACGAGGAACAACTGCTCTCCGTGGGCCATCGAATCCCTCTTTCGTGTGGGGCGTCGACGAGGCGCTCTTGATGTCTTCAGATTCGGGGTCTCAGTACGAGAAATAGGCTGAAGAGTATGGTAGTGTGTATGAGGTACCCTCGGCGCTGGAAGGCAGAATGATCATCCTTTGCGACCCAAAGGCGATGGCTCATTTATACGCACGGGAGCTATGGAGATACGTGCTGGCACCTTTCACAAAGATTGCCTTGTAAGTTGAGAGCCAAACCAATGCAAAGCGATGATAGAGTGTTGATCAGGGTTGTAACAGGACTATCATCTGCAAAGGGAGAGAATTATCGGAGGTCGGTGCTTTTTTACCTTTCCTTGTATTGAGCGTTTACACTGACAACCAGCGATGCAGGCAACGAAAGATATTAACGCCAGCTTTTAACAACACTGCAATTCGCAATCTTACCTCGGTCTTTTATGACTCGGCCAACAAGGTTCGTGTCTGTTATCTGAAATCGTGAATTTCACAACATAGGTCAAAACCGCATGGGACTCATTGATCGAAATAAGTGAGGAAGTGCAGTGATTGAAGTCCAGAGTTGGTATGCGAAAGGAAGAAGAGGCAGGCATCTTGGGAGAGAGAGAGGAGAAGTTTCTTCTTGGTCTTCTAAGTATTTCAAGTCTTCCTGACCGACGTCCGACGACTTACCTTAGTTGTCCCAGTCAAGGCAGAAAGCTAAGATAACCATCTGACACGCGAAGAGGCGATCTCACATGTAGGGATTTGGTCATAACATCAGATGCGTCAGTTGATCGTGCATGATCTCTCCTACTTGGGGTAAACTTTTCCTTGTCGCTGGCTATGAGACTACGTCAGGCAAGTCGGCTTGCTCTTGTGCCTGGGTTAGTCACCTTAACGGTATGCAGGTCACCACGATATATTGTTTACCATTCATGGGGGAGCGGCTTGGTTGTCTAATGGGCACTGATCGAACTTGCCAAAAGACCGGATGTTTGAAACAGATTGCGACGGGAGCTTCTTGAATTTGGAGCGAACCCAACATACGATCGGCTCTCCGACAGTCTTCCATATCTCGATGCTGTGGTGCATGAAACACTCCGTATCTATGGCCCTATAGTGGAGTCCCTCAGTCTCACAGTAAGTATACGCGCAATCTGGTCCAGTCGAGCGTATGACGCCATTCCCTTGAGCAAGCCGGTGCGCACACCTTCCGGTGAACTCGTCGACTGCATATCGGTCGCCGAGGGGACACACCTCTTGGTCTCAACACCGTCCATGAATCGTTCGGTGGCGCTTCGGGGCTCTGATTCCAAAGAATTTAAGCCCGAGCGCTGGGTAGCGGAAGGCGGGATCCCGGCAGGAGCGAAGGAAATTCAGGGATATCGACATCTTTATTGACGGCCTAAGGACGTATCTTGGAAAGGGGTTTGCAATCATATAAATCAAGTGATCGAGAAGCCTTTTCTAGAAAATTAATTGCGTTGCCAAGATATCTAGCAATCGCCGACAGGCTGAAATAGGTAGCAACACAAAGGACCGAAAGGTACATGTCCGGGATTAAGAACGATCCGAGGCTCACATACCACATTGTGATCCTCTGCACAGTAATGACTGCAGTGCATAGATGATGACAGATATACCTAGAGCGGTATGTTTCTGAGTCAGCAATGTTTATATACACTTTCGGGCTCGGCTGGAAGACCAGCCATAAACCCATTCAAGTTGATTGAGCACACGTCGTTTGCATTTCTTGGGGAGAGGAACTGAATAAGGAACTGCGTAAGATAACCACGATGGAAACAATACATGCAATAACAATGGCACCACTGGAGCATCGGCCGATTACAGTCGAAAGGAGAATGAAGGGTGCGTCGGGAAGACCGCATCCCAGTCGATCAGAAATTCAGCCGAGGGCGCTACACATGTCGATCGAGTTGGAGACATCGAGCGGACTCCGCCATTTCGCAAGACAATCCGAGGTCGACCTAGAGTCCGAGATTGAGGAAACCCACTAACCGTCCAGCAAGCTGGACGCCAGACCAGATGTCAATGAGAATAGGTAAATCGCACCTAGATGGTGAAGGGAAACAAGGACACACGGACCACGAAAGTGCCAGTGCACGAGTGCGCCGCCGAAAACACATCACAACAAGGCGCGCCAGCAAGTAACCATGATCTGGAGCAATGTCGGAGCGTGTTCCTTCGTGGCGGCTTGAGCAAAAAAGTTTAGATTGGTACAGGGCCTTCGCTGCACTCATGATCTCGGTGGCCCAGTCTTGAGTCTCTACGGGACTGTAAGCCTGTTCCAGGCTTACGACGCGGATGCCACAGACGCCGCTCGGATGCCGCATGCCTCATCAGGATGCCATCTCCAGATGGCATCCTATTGGAGGTATATATAGGGTGGACCGCGTAGTCTTGCGATCATCTTGTTTTTTCCCTCGTTTGTCTCTCTGTCGTCGTGCTGTATAGACGCCCATCCACGTTCCGTTGCCGTCCGAGTGTTGCCGCCACCTAGCGGCCTTCCAGGGACCTCGGAGATGTCATGCTGGAAATGAATATTTAGATAGCAGGTGACTGACCTACGGCGCAGAATACAAGAAAGGAAAGTATAAGCCACATTGAAGCCTCGCGAATAGGGCAATAACTTGAACGTCAGAAGGAATGGTCATGAGCCCAATGGTCGGAAGTGACTAGTGACTGCCAATTTCCTCGACTTCAAGGTGGCGCAAGTTTGGTGTGGACTCAGACCTCAGATCCGAGTCGGTCGTCCACTTGCCGCTATCTCAGAGTCTCAGACTGAGGGTGCGTACTATGTACATACTATCATGACTGAACAGCGTGTCCCTGTCACGCGAGCTATCATGATACACTTCAGAGTATGTAATCCTCGAATACATCCATCATTAATTCATTCTTCGTCCCAGATCGCGACGCATGGACCGGTTCATTAACGAGACTAGGATGATGGGCATGATACCAGGAGCTCCAGGCAAAGCAAGTCCCAAGCATTTCGCCAAGCAGGTCAGCAACGCCGGGCTGCGCTATACAACGCGTTACCAGCATCGACTACAACGTGGCTTCGTCCTCCGCTCTTGTATCGTATAGGTTCTTTGAGAAGTCCATCATATCAGAACAAAAGAAGGCGCACCTGGGCTCATTCTTTGCCAGGTTTCACAGGTAAGCCCGCTATTCCCAGGCGTGGGCGAAGCGATACTATGCTGGACTGCATGATGATCCGTCGGGAACAATTTGCTTAGGATTCGTGAAAAGAGACTTGATCCGTTGGGATGGAAGGGTTCAACTTACCTGAGGGGTGAGCAGTTTACTATAAGCTATTTATCGTTCTTCACGCAGGACAGTAGTTCATTCCTGTTCAACATATCTACATGTGTGGATCGACTCAGGGGATGCAGAAGTCCATGTGGATAGTTTGATAAAACCTTGCTGATCCGAGATACCTGTGTGGTGGGCGCCAGGGCAGCTGCGCTTGGTGCCTGGGCGCGGGCATTTGTCCCGCGTTTAACTTGATGCCCTTTACCCGATTAATTTGTAAGTTGCCATCGCGATCTAAAGGTCGATGAATCTATGGACACCTATGCACCCATGATGCGAGGCGTCCGAGTTGTTCGAGTCCCAGTCAGATGGTGTGATCACTGATCATTGAAGTATATTAGTGATTCTCCTGCCAATTTTACTAAGCCAAACCTACATTGGACCATTGTGGTCCTCATTTGTAGTGTAAATCAGTTCCTCGTTAGAGCCACTTCCACCTCTGAACTTTGCCAGCTCTCGAACTGATTCAACATTTCTTGATCCTACTGTTTTTAGTGATATACATGCATGGTCTGATGGCGTAGTTGGTTATCGCATCTGTCTAACACACAGAAGGTCTCCTGTTCGAGCCAGGGTCAGATCATATTTTTCTACAATTGTATTAGCATCAGAGGAAGATCTCAACATAATAATGACGCTAATGATCCACTATCGCTTGAAAAATGCGAGAACAAGTTTTTCGGTAAAAACAGTAGTTTTTTTTTCCTCTACAGTTAGCACTTCAACAACGGCAACAGCTCATCAATAAATCATCGGACCGTGCAAATAGTTCTACTCAAACACGATGGTTATATCCATGCCCTTGTTTTCTAGCCAACATTGCCACATCTCGTAGTATTTTGTCGTGTGCCCCGCCTTTTTGGCTATTTTTGTTTCTGAAATAAAAACCTGTTCGTCGGGCAACAGCCTTGCAATGCGTTGGATCTCGCCCAAATCACGATTTGAGTAGTACTTCATCTGGGTTGCAGCCTGCGCGAGCGTCGGATGACGCTGTCGGGACCCACAAAAATGGTACACAACACCAGGTAAGCTCAAACGATCACATCGCAGCCACGCTCACCGATGTCTGAAAAACCATGCGATGCCACTTGCAAAACGTTTTGGGCGGTATCCGACTTTCGTAGGCATCCACATTCGCTTTTTTTGAAAGGCGCTTTCCGCCGCCGCTGCGCTCACGGTAGAGGGGCAGTAGCCGGGGTGTGTAGTAGGTTACCAAGGGGATGTCCCGCGATGGTTTGGTAGGTATAGATTTTGTTCGCGTGGCGCACGCGATGGCAGTATTGCCACTATAGAAGTGATGGCGATAGCGCCCCGCAGCGCGCCAGTACTTTTTTTCGGCACGTGGCGTGGCGTAGGTGTCATTACCCCGAGGTTGCGTGAGTCCTCGGTGGGGCCCGGGGAACAGCTGTCGCCATCGCATTGGAACCTCGATGCGGACCCGCATGCCAAGAGAAACGGCATTGAGTGCACGGTTAAGAACGCCGAAGATGGTCTGTAAAAAGGGGACTCTCTCTAACATGTGCATGCATGATTTTGTGAGCGTGTTGGTAAAGGTGACGAGTGCGGAGGGATGGGGAGGGATGGGGAGCCTGGAAAAAATGACGAGCGCGGCGTAAAGGGGAGCAGGCATCGAGAAGCCAGTTAGTTGCTACGGGAGAAGGATATGAATCCGGAGGGGACAAAAAGGGCAGGACTGGAAACGGAGGTGCTCACCTGGAGTTGGAGATGGGCTGTACTTTCAATGACAGACCTGAAGTCGACCATCATGATGGATTTGGCTGCGTGACAGGCTACACGACGAGCCGCACGCCAACGACTTTGAGGGAAGACCAGGTCGAAGGAATGGGACGAGGTGACTGCGCACTTAGTCCGACCCTCGATAGTCGGGGTATACAAGAAAGTAGCCTAGTACCCAGGGACCGAGGGATTGCCCGCGGCATTCTTGGAGGAACACCGCATGGCTCAATCATGCCATTAAAGTTGCATTACTTGCTGTAGCTGTCCTCATTCTACAATCCACGTCCGGACGATCCGGCAAGTTTTGACCCGGGGCGAAGGGGATAGGTAACCGGTGAAAACGTGTGCACGTCATGTCGAAGGCCTAGTCAGCGTTCAGGAGAACGGGTAAAAGTCTAATCACCTTGTCCATGCTGCGGCTTCTCGCGAAGAGTCGAGTTTGGCTTTCGCTCTATTGTTTTTTTTTGTGGCGCACATCAAGCTTCAAGTTGGAAGATGAAAAACGTGCGACGGCGTGCATAAGGTCGGATGCGATAAGGATCAGGTCACGTTTCCAAAGAACCATCGAGGAAGATATAAATCGGGATCAGGCCGTTGCTTGCCTACCCGCCTTTTTTTCCCTGCGCCCTCCCGCAATTCAAACCCTTAACCAAACCAGCCACAACCCCAAGGCTTTTCGTTCACCCGCGGACTGGGTTTGGGCCGCTGAAGGTTCCATTCGTGTAAGCGACTCGCCGGACACCTGCCATCATGACAAAACTAAGACACTGGATGGCAGTACATACCTGGCCCGCGCCCTTCAAGTGCTCTAGTTCATATGACATGATGGCCGTTTGGCGCTAATTCATCGCCAATAGGTCACTGATGCGACATCAAAATCAGCCATATCCAGCTCTCGGGAGCACGGATGCGATACTTTGTTTTGAACATGGCTAGGCTAGGGCACAGATCACAGCTTCCTGTAACTCAAAATCAAAACACAACACATTGCGTATGGAGACTTTGACAAGCGAGTTTGATCAACTCAGATCATGAAGTCGACGAGGCTGAGGTACTTTTCATCTTTTTCGACCAGCCCGTCATGTGCCTGACTGGCTCCTAGACGGCCCATCACGCTAGATGCTTTTATCATGATGAATGGCATTTCGATGTGGAGGTTTTACTGGCTGCTCACCACTCCCGCTATTGCGGTTCCTCCAATCAACCTGCCACCAACAAACCGACCGCCAAGCCCTCCCTGGGCGCCACCGGTCACACACGCTTTCCCTTACCCTTAGCCCCGCGGGTCTTATGGGCGCTGTGGAAAGATATCATTGATAGGAAGGCTGGGACGGGTGGGTGTAATAAACAGATTACCTTGGCAAGTTAAATACTTGCAGAATAGCGCAATGCCTTGCTGATTGCTCTATGCCTCAGCGCAATGCATTGCAACGTGACTTGAACAACTATATCCGTCCGGATCTCGGTGGGCTCGGATCGCCGCGCCCGTTTCTGGCCTAGCTGTGCATAGTTGATGTAATGGCCGGGATTGCTATATAGCCTGCGTCGTAACATCCATCCTTTCCCGTTCTAAAATTCCTCACACCACCACTATTATCTGCGGCCCTGGAGAGCATGGTGAGTTTGCGAAACACTTCCGTAGCTGTCTTCTCACCGTGACACTGGGTCTAGATTGAGACCCCTTCGACCATGAGCAATAAATACTTAGCACCTGTTGTGGAGACAGTCGTCCGCTCCGTGTCTCAGTCGGGGTTTTCCTCATTTCCTGGCGCTTTGCGACCACAGTGCTTTGCTGATGCTAACGCCCTCTGCGCTATGTGTCAGTCCGTCTTTGGACGTTGTCCGATCTTGGCGGCCCTCTGCTTTTTCGTGAGTTGCGTCCGGTGCATCACTGGACGACTCCCCTGATACCACTGTGGCAGTTCTGCCCTCTGATTTCGGATGTAGTTTGGATGGTCCAGACCATGTCCCAGTTGACGATGATCGCGTCCTATTTCGCGTTTTTGATTCTATTTCTTGTGTTGCGTCGTCTCCAAAGATTTATTCCCCTCCAACGCGGTGAGTTTATCTCGTATAAAGAAGGCATATTGGAAGTGCTTACGCTTTGAACAGGACCTTGTTCAACCCGTCGTCTTCTTTTGTCGAGATGAAGTTCGCCCAAAGGCACGATAGCCGGTGTAGGCCACGCCAGCTCGCTTCGCTTTTCCTCAAGGATCATTTAGGCCACTTGCCGCCTTTTGCTTGGATTCGACCCCCATACTTCGTTATAATTTCTTGTTACCATTAATCCACTATGATTGTCCTCAGCATCGTCTCGCAACATCAGCGATTGTAGCTATTTACTATCTAAATACATGTAGCCTAGGAATACCATTTACGCTCCCCTCCCCACCACACCCTAGTTCGCGAGTCGATAACATTGTAATCACCCGAATTAAATTGGAACCTTTCTGCGGTCAAGTACACGGATTGCTGGTGCAACAGCTGAGATAGTCGGACTGCCTGAGAGATTCAAAAGTATTGAATCGGCAGTTCAGAGCAACATACCAACGCCGACTGTCGGACGGATCCGTCACATCTGGGCTCAACTTGCACACAGGACTTGAATCATTGCCTTCGGTACCCTCTACAGCATGTAGTACAGCATGTACACAGCAAGACCGTGAGATTGGTCCGAGCACTTACGCGCACGCTTGGCACGCAGTCTGGAAATCCAAGAGGAAACAACCATCTTCAATCTTTCTGTAGAAAAACCGCTTGACCTCATTCATTGTCAAAATGACAGGTATATCAACGTCGGAAACCCGTCCATCTCGCCGTTACTGTGGCACGAGCAGAATAGACACGCCACCCGAGATGGCGGGGAAAGGCTGCTGAGCGGACTTTGGGTTATGGTGATTGATACTAGTGATGATGACCACGATGACGCGCCAATCCGGCCGCGCTGCTAGTGTTTCATGGACTGTCCGAATCTGGGGTCTGCCCGATATCCGCGCGGGACTTGGCGTTGCCCGGCGCTCGTCGCATTGCTAGAAAATACCTTTCGTCTCAGGCTATTCCAGGTTGTTTGCTATATTTGTATTTGTAGGTGCGAGTGACTCGCCGCCGCGGGCGACCTTGGACAACCGACTGCCGGGGACTCCAGCCAAGCCAGTGCCAACATGTATGTCATCGTCCCGGCCGGGGGGCGCCAGATCTGGGCCCGGGCTTGCCCGATTCTCAATCAGAGCCATTGGAGGTCCGTGCAGCGGCGAGGAGATCTCTGCATTTCCCGAGTCATGCATAGATCAGTATCGTTCGGCTAGGGCGCCCCGCGCGCCACCAACGGGCTATTTTTGAGTTCGTATGGCCCTGGCTGGATGATCTGAAAGCGTATCTCTACTGATATGATGATCTTGGGGGGTGAACCATGTAGCGGGGTTGCGGGTGAACTGTGGGTTAGTCCGAATGGAGCTACGCCCGATGTTTTGCGGGGGAGTTAGAGAGACTGCGGGTCGGGCATACCCGGGACAGACAAAGGCGCAGAGGATCCATGTGCGTTCCGGGAGAGTCCTGTACGACTCGACCGCAGCTGGGAGTCACGGCGAGGCTGGCCGTCGATGGGCACAGTACCGACTCACGAAGGAGCAGGTTCAAAATGTGTTGGCTCATTGAAACAACACGTGACTCAGGGATGGGATAGATATGACGGATCGGACCCGATTTTCACTTGAGCAGCTCTCAGTCTCTCGGTAGGTTCAGGAAAGCGCTTAAAGCCCATCGGATCCCACTCATCTCTCTTGCTCTTGACCAGCATCTTCTCCGATCCCTGTAAAAGCAACGCAACACAAATGGGTCTCCTTGAGCACGGCATTCCCGTGTGTAGCGACATCGCATCGGCTTCCATGATCTGACGCTTGCTCTTCACAGACTGGTGTTTTGACCGGCGCAAACGTCCGCAAGCTGTTTGACTATGCCAAAGAGCACCAGGTAACCGTCTGTCCCATCTGCTTCCTCGAATCGAGCATATGACCACCGTCGTGTCCCACGATCCTAGTTTGCCATTCCCGTGAGTGATCCCAATGTATTATATGTAATTAAACCGAATTAAAACCCGCATGATGTAGGCTATCGTAAGTTGCCCCATATCGTGCTTACGATCTGATGTCCATGTCTGACTGACGCCCGATAGAATGTGACGTCCTCCTCCACGGCCAACGCCGTTTTGGAAGCCGCAAGGTCTGCATATCTTCCGTGCATCTATTGCGTAACTGATATCGTGCCTCAGAGACATAAAAGCACCCATTATTCTTCAAGTTTCCCAGGGTGGAAGCGCCTACTTCGCAGGCAAAGGTCTCAAGAACGATGTCCAACAAGCGTCCGTTGCCGGTGCGAAAGCTGCCGCTCTGCACATCCGCACGGTAGCCAAGGAATACGGCGTGTGAGTCGTTTTCTTTGCTCAATAATTGCCTCCTTTTCAACCGGATCACCGTCTGTAGTCCCGTCGTGCTCCACAGTGACCACTGCGCGCAGAAACTCTTGCCTTGGTTCGATGGCATGCTCGCTGCCGACGAGGAGTACTACAAGGCCAACCAAGAGCCTCTCTTTTCCTCTCACATGCTCGACCTCTCCGAGGAGCCTAAGGAAGAGAACATCGCCACCTGTGCCAAATACTTCAAGCGCATGGCACCCCTCGGCATCTGGCTCGAGATGGAGATCGGAATCACCGGTGGCGAGGAGGACGGTGTGGACAACTCGGGCGTCGACAATTCCGCGCTGTACACGCAACCCGAGGACGTGTACGATGTCCACGACACGCTGAGCAAGATCAGCCCCAACTTCAGCATTGCCGCGGCGTTCGGAAATGTGCACGGGGTGTACAAGCCAGGAAATGTCAAGTTGCACCCCGAGTTGTTGGAAAAGCACCAGTCCTATGCGAGCTCCAAGCTTGATGGCCAGCAGAAACCTTTGTGCGACCATTTCGTTTTGTTGCCGATGGAAAATGTCTGACCACGAATACCAGGTATCTCGTCTTCCACGGAGGCTCTGGCTCGACCAAGGAAGAGATCAGAACCGCTGTCAACAACGGTGTTGTCAAGATGAATGTCGACACGGGTGAGCGTGCCGATGTTTCTGTTGCGCATATAGCCTGACGTTTTTCTTTAGACACTCAGTTCGCTTACCTGGCAGGAATCAGAGTAAGTGCGATAGCACATGATGTCACCCTGACGTCAACGTATCCTTTGTAGGATTTCGTCACCAAGAAGAAAGATTATCTCCAGACCCAGGTTGGCAACCCTGAAGGGGCCGACAAGCCGAATAAGAAGGTACTTTAGTCGCTTCGATCATAGTCATATTGCCCATTCGCCCATCTTAGTTCTATGACCCCCGTGTATGGGTCCGCGAGGGCGAGAAGACACTCTCCGAGCGTGTCAAGGAAGCATGTGCGGATCTGGGCAACGTCGGTAAGTTTCCTTGTCCGCTCATGCATCTCGCCGGGTGTTGACGTAAAGTACGCTTCGTTTCAAGACCGTCTTTGATCACGCGCGGTCATAAATGTGAAGTTGTAACATATTTATCATAGAATCCTTCTTTTATGTCTTGAGCGGATGTGGTTCGAACTTGCACGCGTACTCCGTATCACTTGGCATTCTCCTGTTGTACGCTCGATCAGTATCGGAATCACAAAGCATATTCCGGCGTTCCGGTGTTTCACTAGTAAGCAGCTCCCCGACGAGGAAATCAGTCTGCCATGCGGATGCATGCTTCTACAGAAATGCCACGCTTTGCGTGTTATTGAAAAATAAGCGGTCTACGAGCTGTTGTCTGCCGTCCGGCCACCAGTCCACAACGACGGTGACAACGGAATCGATGATGACTGCCTGTGAGCCCTTCTCACATTCATAACTTACGCGGGTCTGATCATCTAGCCGCTTCGTACCCGTGCACCGCCTATTTGCGTCTAGGCCGTGTCCTCTGGGTACTTGCCCTCTTTATCTTTATCGAAAGCACCAGGCTGGTACTATGGATCGACCGCTGTGCAGAGTCTTCCTGTGATCCCGTAGATCCAAACCGGGCGGGACAGAGTTGGGTCTGGGCCTGGCTACTGCCACTGACGGGACCGGACGCAGATGGGTCATTTCTGCGCCTCCTCGGGGCGCGGCTCATCCGTGCTGTGATGACAACATTAACAGTGATCCCCGGCCTCGACCTCGCTCTGACCTTGCTGTGGTGTGTGACGTGGCTCCTCGGTATCCCAGTTCGCGGGACGTACATGGTAGTACGATGGCTCGCCAGCGGTGGCGGGTCACAATCGGGACCGGGTACCCGGACGAAAGGTGAGTTGGAGTGACTCAAGCCATCTCTCTCTGCCGGGCTGATCGAAGTTTCGTTTGGCAAATCCACCGCCGCAACGGAAAAAAAAGGCTCCCCCATCGTGCGTTGGTATGACTACACGCGCAGGAGGCGGGTCCAGAGGATCCGACGAGAAAAGACGGCAGCGGGCCCGCGGGATGGCTACTTTTGAGTGGTCGTCGGGCTGTACAACTTTTATTGATGAGAAGACATGTGGGTATCTTTTGAAATTGTAGCATGGACCAGACCGCAATGTTTGTCTTGAAAGGTAACTTGAACGAGCGAGAGTCAGGCCAACCTGTGACGGGACTCGCTTTGGTCGGGACGATGCCGTCCTCGGCCGAGCGGAGTTGACTCTCATGCGCGGTTTGAGCAGACAGGTGGAGTGTTGCAATAAGGAGCAGGGTCCCTTGACGATGAAACGCTACGAACGGTATATATATCCAGACTTGTAGGAGCCAGTCTCCAGTCCTCTTTGGAATTAACCGAAGGTTCACCCCGTTACTTTAGTCCGGCTGAGACTCTTCTATCTACTTGCGTTTGTTGTTTGTTTTTCGGGTTAACGGGACTTAGTTGTCCACGTGACAACCCCGAGTCCGGCCCAGCTTCAAGTAACAGGCAAACTCTATCGCACAAGACTCGACCGAGGCGGAAATGATTTCTCTCGCAAAAGCCACTTTCGTTCCAGGCATCCCGCTCGCTCACTCGTTCAGCCACTGGCAGCAGGGAGTGATGACTCACTGGAGGATTCCAGTGAATCCTCGCTACTTACTGTCTTCATGACTCTTCCGAGTCAATCGACTCCGAACTCGCATGACTACAATCGTATCTCGCCGCGGCACCATGTATGGCATGAATGTCTTACCGCACCTACTTCCATTAGCAAATTGACCGAATCTTGAAAGCCTTGAAAAGTCTCGCGGAGCCATCCATGGCCTTGCATGTCATCGCAAGCCGGGTCGTGTGTTTCTTCATGGGAGCCGGAGCTGCGGAACCGGCAGGAGTGGGCGATCGCCCGAAGTGGTCAAGTATGTTTCTCGACTCTCCGAGCGCTCCGGCTCACGGCAAGTGGACTTACACATCGAGTATTTCGTGGGCCGTGCCCCTCAGCCCTCTCCTGAGCCAAGGGGTAGCGGCGAGAGGGCTTCCTCGTCCAATCCAACAGCGAACTAAGTTGGCGAGATCGGCGCCGCCTCGGATACCGTTGCGTATGATGACATCTCTCCCCAAATCCCAGAGGTGCATCGCAGGTTTAGGAAACCGAGAGTGGACAGGCACACGTAGGTCAGCTAGCAAGTTGTAAACCCGATCGTGGCTGCGACCATCGTGGATTGGCTGGGCCTGGACATCGAACGGGATACGAAGACGGATACTAGGGAAGGAATGACACGCTTGAAGCGTTTCATGGATGGTGCGGCATGCCACGCACCTGGCGTACTAATATCACCTGTTACAGTTTAGCCGGTGACGAGTGGAACGCTGGTCATCATGCTCGCAGGAAGGACAAGGTGTGTTAGTGCTCTGTAGCTAGACATGGATAGATCTGACAAGTACAGACACGTTCACGTGCGCTCTACATCTCTCACAAGATCTGGATGAGATGTCAATTCACATGCAGTTATGGTGAACGCAACCTAGATATTCCCAATACAATGTGTATGTGGACAGTTAGCCTCAGTCGACGCATCCGAGTCGGCGTGCAAACATGTAAACCATGGCATTGGCCGTCAGTACTTTATCCGTGGTGCATGTGGCCCTGTGCAGTGGAATAGCCAGCATTACTGTGGTCGTAGCCGATCTTGTGTGCATGTATACATGTGTGCAGAGCCACCTATAGGCTATCCGGCTATCCCAAGCGAAATGGCTCAACTGCGTTGCACTACGCATCTGGCTTCGACTCATCAATAGCCTGAGTGTGCACATCAGTATACTCGCATGAATTCGAGCACAACTACTTGTAGTGGTGCTATGTAGTACGTCTGAGCCTGTATACTAGATACTATGCATTGAACCAAATGTGAGCAAGGTTGTGGGGCCGACGCGCAGTTAGCATTTGAGTAAACTCCAAACAATTTTCATCTAAATAATCATTTCGTTTTGCCATAGGAACTTGAGTATTAGGAACAAATCTGTTAACCTAGGGACGATGTGTTCTTAGATATCCACCCAATATGTTAACCTAACAAACTTGACCATGCCTCAGATGACATCTTGCCAGGCTCCACGTTGGCCAAGATCATGATGCTCAGATCGTTCTTCCCGCGGTATTCAAGTCATTAAATAATTTTCGTGTACGCTCTACACATCAGCATGAGTACTCTTCGAAGACGTTCAAGAAAATGACCACAATAGACAAACATCGTCAGATGGCATCCGACCGTGACTCCGGCGGCACTAACCGCTCTCTCTTCCCTTTGTGCCAACATGTCTAATTCAAACACGACCAACACTTCCACTGGCCCCTCCGAGTCGCTCTTCCAATTGAATCTCCTCTGACTCATCCGCCACCCTCTGGCCCGTAGACTGGTCTCGCACACTGGCAGGGGCAGCGTGTGTAAATTGGATTGCAGAAATGGCGACGCCCCGACTAGAAATGTGTGATCGAGCGCCAAATCCGGTGTCGACCCCGTGCCAGCGTCCCTGCAGATCACGGTCATACAGCTCCCGGATGCCAATGATGAATCTAGGTGTCATAATGCAGAAGGCTACAGTGCCGAAAACGTTTAGGAAAAGCATTGGGACGCCGCTGAAGCCGAAGTCGTTTCCCAGCATTACAGTGACAATCATGAACAGGTCCCTTCAAAATTCAGAGGAAAACGTGTGGGTGGGCATAGTAGGCACATCCTGATGATCAGTTATAGAAAGGAATAATTTGAAAGGCAGACATACACAACAAAATAAAAAATCTCTTCCCTCACGAGTAGTTGCATGTACCGGTTAGGCTGCCACTGTTTCGTTGCTGTGTACATGTCAACCGATTGCTTCAATGTGATGATTATGGCGAGAGCTAGGAGTGCCACACCGAGAATCAAGGGTGGTACAGAAAATAATCCTCTTCCGGCGTATGAGGGACTGCGGGCTGAATAACTGCAAAATGAAAATTTGTTGATTTGGGCAACCGTAGCTGCAGGGGGGCGGCATCATGATGACACAAGCAATCGTTTTGTAAGATGCAGCGCATTTAACCAGGCGAAGACGCACCCGAGAAACCATGATCGGGGTCGAAGTAAATGACATTGACAACAAACGCAATAATGACCTTTAGCGCAAAAATGGAAGCGAGAATATAAAGGATCATTTTGGATCGATTCCACATTGCATATACCCGTAGGATCATCACAACTGATGTGAACTTTGTCAGCGAAGATGAAAACAAACAATTCAGTGGCTCACAATCAGCGGCGAAGTAAAATACTTGGAACATCCAAATCCACAACAATTCCAATACAATGCCTCCAAGACGCTAAGTTTTATTTCGGGCATACAGTTAATTGATATTCTCACAGCTATGAAGGCGTTAGCAACTATTTTCCATATTAAATTTGAGACATTACGTCTGTCAAAAAATTCCAGCCATCCATATCAAA
>JBBPKG010000326.1:0-12042 GCA_038089115.1 Fistulinella cinereoalba | reverse complement strand
GACGCTAAGTTTTATTTCGGGCATACAGTTAATTGATATTCTCACAGCTATGAAGGCGTTAGCAACTATTTTCCATATTAAATTTGAGACATTACGTCTGTCAAAAAATTCCAGCCATCCATATCAAATTGTAGCACAAAAATAACTCACTGTCGGAGGACCCGGGACGAATGAAGTAGAAACTGGAAAATGGTGGTAATGCATGCCTCAATTACTACTAAATCGACTAGAACTTAATCTTCAAGAACATACTGAGGGAATTCACACTTAAGCAACAATGCTATGGTTAGCTTAAATCTGCTCTATAAAAAGTTATGGACTTGCGCTATGGCGGAAAGACCACCATACCGTACCTATGGCAACACAATGTTAGAACATGCATAAAACATTGTCCGAAGGTGCTATACACACTAGTATGAACAGCATGGAGACCCAAGTCCAAGGTCTGTTCTGTGGTCCAATTAGATTGTTGCGGTTCACATTCTTGTCCCTTTACCCAAATATAATCTATCTGTGAATTTTACCATTCAGAAACAAACAACATAAGGAGAATGAGTAGAGATATCAGACCTCTCTCGAAAAGTTGAGGACTGAGATTGGACATGTTAAATGATCAAGGCCATCTGCATCGAGGACAAAATATATACTCACAATAATCATATGCGATAACGGTGATGATTATAGCTGAGATACCTCGTGAAGGTTCATCATCCACCGTAGTCACAAACGGGCATACCAGATAGATAATTGTTGAGCAGGACAAACTCCAATGCAGATGCAGACTGCGGCAAGGACATGGTATGACAGCTTTGCACTGGCAGCACGTATAACACGAACGGAGGGCAACCTAGGAAGGATCACCTGACGGAAGCCGTGGTACTCGGGCAGTTATATCAATGGTCCGGCATATCAATCACTTCCTTCTAGCTCGATTGAGTGCTGACTGAGAACACGCAATAGGCACTTGATATCATGATGTAGATGGCGTTGGCAGTGTAAAGAGTGTTCAATCAGCGACCCCTGTGACCATCAGTGCATAATCTACTCACTGGGCCGTCTAACAGGGCGTAAACCGCTGATACTCCGGCCAAGTAGTCGGACCACTCAGATCCCGCCCCTTTCTCGTATGATGTCGCATTAGAGCACCACGTCGAAAGAACCATTTGTGTATGTTGCTAACAAGGATCTATTTGGCGGACATCTGCCCGGATGTGTGAGACCTTCTGCGCTGATGACGCGACGCGGTTGTGCTCGTGCGGAATCGATAAAAGCTCGACCACTGGCAGTCGAACGTCTTTGAGGGACGCCATATCCGCACAGTCCGAACCGTCCGAACCACGCTCGCGGCACGATCCCCTGCCATCCTCAATTCTGGGTGGTGATTCAATCTTGCCCGCCGCCCCGCCCTGTCCCGCGTCATGTCCGAATGTTAGCCGCTTCGATGGCGACTTGGAGGCTCTGAGTTCCACGCCAATTGCGGAAGGTCGCCTGTAATTAAGCAAGTAAGAGTCGAGGATGCCCGTGTTTATCGGTGATCCTACGCCGCCGCACAATGATAGTTTCCATCATCTTAGATGGATGCCTGAGTCCGGGACTCCGAGTCCTGTGTCATGCGGCGCCGCAGCAGCAGTCGACAACAGACGCAATGTAAGAGCGGGACACACTGGGGCCTGCTGTCGCCCTCATGAGGGCATGGGAAAGTGCTGTCGTTGTCGTTGCGTGCATGGTCGCGCCATCGGCGTCATCTCTGAGAGAGCTGTATGGTCGCCATAGTCCATCGCCATATGTCCGTGCTGGGGCCGTGCCATCGGCATCGTGTCTGCGGTGGCTATTTCCATGCCTGGATACTCGCTGTCGCTGTTGTTGTTGTGTGTCTGTGCGGGTAGCTACCTCGTCGCTGCAGTTACCACCGTGCTCACTGGCAACGACCGACTCGCCATGATGGGGAGTGAGCGCTCACTCCCCCGCCACAGCATCAGGCTCTATGCGTGGGAGTACGCGTTCTTCCGTCGCATTCTGCACGTCCGCAACGATCTCGAACTCGAGATTCGCTCCGAAAAGTCGCTATCGCCACAGCGATGAACATGACCCTCACCGTCCGCCAGTCACCGTTGCCTTTACATAGCTCCCTGGCTGCCGCCGCAGTTTTCTCGTCCAAGCCATTGCCTGCCGCCATCATTTCCCCGCCACCTCCTTCCATACTCCTCTGGTTCCTGCTCAGGCTTGTATCCTCGCACATGGTGGTATGTCCGAGATCGGGGACAAGGTCAAGTTTTTTATCATCCCGTATACTAGAGGCATGACTGACAGGTAATATTTCTGTGCCGTGGCCTATGGTGGACTCTCATTGCGATTACAGTTTGGGCGGCCAACGGACTCGAGTTTCCCTGGCGCGCGCCGTGCATGCCAGGCCCGATGTGTGAGTCAGTCATACTGAGGGTCTAATCCCGGCGCATATAGGATCCTTCTTGACCGCAGTGGATTCCCATGTCGCTCGTCACGTTTTTGGTGTCCACAATTCCAGTGTTCCATCCCCGCGAGTGATCCCAGTATCTCCTATGTAACTGAACCGAAGCACCGAATTAAAACCCACACGATATTGGCCTTCGTAAGTCGTCACATATCGTGTTCGCGATTTGATGTTGATGTGGCTGATTGACGCCTGATAGAACGTGACGTCGTCTTCCACGGCCAACGCCGTTTTGAAAGCTACAAGGTCTGCATGTCTTCCGTGTATCTATCGCGCAGCTAACGAGTCCCGTCAGATGATGTCCCGAACAGGCAGAAAACACTATCGCACGCAATGACATTCATCCTAGGTCCCGTGATGACGTTAGTTGGGGGCATAAAACGTCGGTCGATGGGCACACACCAACTTTGGATCATGGCGCTGCGGCCGCCGTTGGATTCTATCATCGAAAGCTCCCTTGGCTTGACCTTATTCAGAAAAAGTATCTCATGTCCGAGAGACAAGGAACGGACCTTGTACGCTAAATGATAAAGAACCGGGGTTAGATTGCAAATAGTAACAGCACTGAAAGCTGAGGTCAACCTGTTTGTATTGAGTCCGGCTCTAAGCATAAGTTCTCGCCACCGCCGGATATGACACTAACCTACAGTAACTCTCTCTGATGGAAGTCACTATTCCCTTTCCAAATTGTGGAAAACTGATTAGCGCCCTCAGGTCGACTCGCATAGATAACATGCTTGGCTTACCAAGGTCCCTGTACCAATCCTCTTGGACAGCGGCAGTACGTACACCCATGGGTCCCATTGAAGCAAATATGTCACCGCCTTTGGATCGCAGAGGAGGATTTGTTTTCCTCCAAGAGGACCGGGGAGCTCATACGCTCCACCGTCTTCTTCCGCCCACCGTTCATATTGTGTTGCTATGTCAAAGACGTGATTAGGGACTTATCCAAGTCCCACAAGAAAGACGATCTAGGTGGTCCGCGGAGAGCGGTTGTTTTCATCCGACGGCGGGCTAGTTGGGCGACTTGCAAGAAGGCATAAAAACCGCCAAGCGCACATGCGACGTCGATGAGGCGGGAACGAGGCACCGTGGCCAAATGGTCTATGACGCACGTTTGCAGCGACTGCAACGCCGGCGTCACTGCCAGATAATTGGCCTGCAAAGATTCAAAACGTGGCTATCAAAAAGAAACGACGTGATCAGAATGGCTAAAAGCCCCTGCGGGCTGAGGAACTGGGAACTAAGACTGCGATGAGGTCCTGCGGGGAGTAGTTATGTACATATTGAAGTCGTCTTTGAAAAGGGTCTGTGTGAACCTGGCAGCCGCTCAAAATCGCACACAAAGGGAACTGCTAAAAGTCTCATGCCGGTGATGGCAGCGGCAGGCGGACGATGTCACGTACTAGACGCATAATAGAAGCGCCTCACAGTTGCGTAGGGCATCGGCACACTGCTTGACCGCATCTGCGTATAGGGAGACGCGACCCAAACAAGGAGGGGGGGGAAGAGTCCCAATATTTACACACCCGTGCGAGTCTAGGACTGCGAAACGGCCATCTGTGCAAGGGTCGCGCTTTTCCTTCCCAGGAAGTAATTATGCAGGCTTTACAAACTTGAAGTTCTTGGCTTGGTAAATTCCTGAACACACGGGTTCGCCTTCCATTTATCCAGGCGAAGACGCAAGATGGCGGCGGCGACCTAAACGTCGTACACGCACTGGCACAAAAACGACACTGACTTTGAAAGCGATGATGGCGCCTGACAATCAGTTTGCGGTTGCCCAGGACGTGATTTGGACGTTCATCGCGGTTGTGTCACGACTGAATGTCTTGAAAGCGAGTTTCGGTCGAAAGTTTCGGAGCGGGCGGCTTGATCACTGACTCACTGAACGCCCACTTTGGCGAAGATGTTTCGCTCGAACCTGAACGTAACAAAGGTGGCCTGAAGGACATTTGATCTGCGTGCATTCTCAGTTTCGCACGGGCTTACCTGTAACTCGCACCAACGTCGTGTCGCTCAAGTTCGCATGCACTGGTCACGGAGCACGGTATCGTCGTTCCACGTGGGGAGCACAAGTCACTGATTGACGAAAAAATATGTTTGCATGAGCATCACACTAGTCTTCTTGACTTGATGGTACGGACGTGTGTCTGCACGGGGAGTATGGATACTTTCGCCGTGTGGCGGCTTCAAGCTCTGTAACTTAGACGTGTTTCCGGATCCAGGACCGATTGGGATAGAAGGCTTCCGAACCCAGCGCGTTCGTCATTCTATCAGACGGTCAAGATAAAGGTATGTGTTATTACGGTGGTTGTCACGGACGTCAGCCGCTGGGGCTGACCAGTCTAGTTGCGGTAGAAATAGGCCACTTGGCGACCGTCCACTTTGACCTCACGTCATGACCTGCACGCCGTTCGAGATTGTCAGCACCATCTGGCGTGTGGTGGCCGTTCTGTGGCAGGCGTGCATCGTGCTGATGGAGACGACGCGGGCTGTGATGCAAGAAGCCAAGCAAGAAGCGGACGAGCTGATGGCATTAGTCGATGACAGCACGTCGATCACGGTTAGTCTGGGTTTGGATGATTGGCATGCTGATTCGGTTTGGGTTCCTAGGATGTGATGACGTCGATGGCGTTGCTGCATGGCAGCGCGCAGGTGCTGATGCTTGCACGCAAAACATCGTTTGTGCTTCTTTTCCGGCTGTCGAAGCACCGCGTGCTCCACGTGGAGGTCGATGAAGTGCGTGTCCGACGGGTCGACCGCCGTGCATACTCATGTATTTTCCAGACGTTCATCAAACTCGAAGTGATCCAGACAGAGTTGCCGCTGAGCATCGAGCACGTTCCGCGCCTGGCAAGTTGTTTGAATCCCGGGTGACCGTGGCTGACGGGACTAGTTGGAGATGCCGATCGGAGTGCACGACACGCGGCTCATCCGGTACACACCGATGCGAGTGCCCAAGGAGGCATCTGCGCCGACGAGCGCTGGGTTGCGGCGGAAGCAGTGCGTGCAGCTGTTGACGGAGAGTGCGTTGCGGCGGCAGCAGGAGGGGCCAAAGCGCAAACGCAAGGCGCTGGGGAACGCGACGAACACGGCCGAGGCCAAGGAGCGGGCCCGTCCGGTGCGGGTGCACCTGAGCGAGAACGCCACGTCATCGCGGACGTTGCGGCGGAAACGGGAGCTGTACGCGAGGCTGTCCGAGTTTGCATTTCTGAGTCAGTAGCTTTGTCAGGCGTGAGGTAACCGAGCTCGTTAAAACCGAACTGGTCGTCGCCATCGTCGCACGAGATGGCGAGCCTCGTTCAGTGCCGCGACGGAGACGGCTGGGGATGGACGTCCCCGTCCAGAGTGTTCGACCTGTCTCTCTGTGTCGAGGAAGGCGTCATTCTGCCCTCTCTTCACGCCATCCTCGTCGCACTCGCCGCCGTCCGCGTGCTCAGCGGTGCACCCACCCGCGCCCTCACCCGCGCAAGCCGCTGGCGACTCGCGGCCAAACTCGTGCGTGCGTGTGCCTGTGCCTCGGATCTGCCTGACGCCCCCTTAGACGCTTCTCGGCCTCGCGTGTGTGTGCAGCGTGGCCACGCTCGTCTTGGTTCCCCGCGCCGACGTCGCCGTGCAGCTGCCGTACGCCCTCGAGCCCGTCGCGCTCGTTCTCGCGTCTGCTCTGACCTACACCAACCATCGCCGCACCCGCTCTTCCTCGACCATCCTCTTGTTGTTCTGGCCCTGCTACGCCCTCGCCCTCGCCGTCTGGGCCCGCTCCTACCTCCACGTCTTCCCAATCAGGCCCCTCGTCCCGCTCAGAGCCGCCGTCCTCCTCCTCGGCCTCCTTTCCTTTGCCCTCGAGTGCATCTCCCCCGACGATACCCTCGATGCCACCAAAGAGAGCCCCCTCCTCACCGCCAATATCTTCTCCATATGGTCCTTTGAGTGGCTCACCCCGCTCCTCCGCAAGGGCTCCCAGGCCATCATCACAGAGGACGATCTCCCCGCACTCGCCCCCAACGACGAATCGACCAAGCACGGTGACGACCTCCAGCGTGCTATGCGCAAGCAGTACGTCCGCCTCGTTTCCCTAGTCTCTCTCTGACCCTCCTCAGCACCGGCCTGTGGTCCTCTCTTTTCGTCGCCTACGGCGCCCGTTATCTCCTGGCGGTGTTCCTCAAGTTCGTCCAGGACAGCCTGGCCTTTATGCAGCCCCTCCTCTTGCGCCAGCTCTTGTCCTACATATCCGATTACAGGGACGCCAGCCTCATGGGCACTCCCTCTACGCCCCTCATAGGCTACTCCATCGCCGCCGTCATGTTTGTCGCCTCCATCGCCCAGACCATCCTCCTCCACCAGGTATGCCCAACCTTCCTTGGCTCTCTCGCTCACCGACATTCCCCCCCAGTATTTCCAAATCTGTTTCCAGACCAGCATGCGCATCCGCGCCGGGCTGGTCACTGTCATCTACAAAAAGGCCCTCGTACTCTCCAGCCATGAGCGTGGCCGTGCAACCGGCGATATCGTCAATCTCATGTCCGTCGACGCAACCAGGATCCAGGATTTGACCACGTACGCTATCATTGCCATCTCCGGTCCATACCAGGTAAGCCATTTACCATCGTGCTTCCACCCGTTCCTCAAAAGAAATCAGATTATCCTTGCCTTTGTTTCCCTCTACAACCTCCTTGGCTGGTCCGCATTTGTCGGCGTCGCCATCATGATCTTCTCTATACCCTTGAATACCCTGATCGCCCGCATCCTCAAAAAGATGCAACAGCAACAGATGAAAAACCGGGACAAGCGTACCAGGTTGATGACCGAGCTGCTCAACAATATTAAGAGGTGAGTCCCCGTACGGTGAATCCTTCGTTGAACCTCACTCCCCTACCACAGCATCAAGCTCTATGCATGGGAATACGCGTTTATCCGCCGCGTCTTGCACGTCCGCAACGATCTCGAACTCAAGATGCTTCGCAAAATCGGCATCACCACAGCGATGAACATGACCCTCTGGAGTGGTATCCCGCGTACGTCTTTTTCGCTCGTGCCAATGGTCTCTGCTCACCGTCCGCCAGTCATCGTAGCCTTTAGCTCCCTGGCTACCGCCTCCGTCTTTTCGTCCAAGCCACTGACTGCCGACCTCATCTTCCCTGCCATCTCTCTCTTCATGCTCCTCCAATTCCCCCTCGCAATGGTACGATGCATCGTACCCGTCGAGGCCCTTTATACTCACTGTCATGCAGTTCAGCCAGGTCACCTCAAGCATCATCGAGGCCCTCGTCTCCGTCAACCGTCTTTCCGAGTTCTTCCGCGCAGAGGAACTCCAACCAGATGCGGTGATACGCGCCCAGAAGCGGCACCTGGCGCCCGGGGATACCGTCCTGTCCATCCAAGACGGCGAATTCCACTGGACCAAGGATGGTGTCCAGCCTACGCTCGAGGGTATCAGCTTGACCGTTCGCAAAGGCGAGTTGGTGGGCATCCTCGGCAGAGTCGGCGCTGGCAAGGCGAGTCGCCTTTACCGTGTTACCACGTTGATGGGGTGACCTTGGCACACAGAGTAGTTTGCTGTCTGCCATCATTGGTGATATGCGCAAGACCGAGGGAGATATCATACTCAGCGGGACTGTCGCTTATGCGTCACAGAACCCTTGGTGCGTGGAGGCGTCATCGTTGCATTGCATCTCCTCACCAGCTGTAGGATCATGTCCGCCACGATTCGCGACAACATTCTCTTCTCGCACACATATGACGAGTCGTTTTACAATCTCGTCATCGAAGGTACTTGACATCCCGTTTAACTGTTCATCCTTTACTTGACATGGTGCGCAGCGTGTGCGTTGAAGCAAGACTTGGCTGTCCTCCCACAGGCTGATATGACCGAGGTCGGGGAAAAGGGCAAGTGTTTGATCCCGTATACTGGAGAGATGACTGACGATGGCTTACAGGTATCACTGTAAGTTTGCGTGCCATCGTTCATGGTAAACTCTCATTGCGATTGCAGTTGAGTGGCGGTCAACGGGCTCGAGTTGCGCTGGCGCGCGCTGTGTACGCCAGGCCCGATCTGTGAGTCGATGACACCAGCGACATGGTTTCAGGGCTAATTTGGGCGCATATAGGATCCTTCTCGATGACGTCTTGGCCGCCGTGGACTCCCATGTCGCTCGTCACGTTTTTGGTATGTCGTCGCTTCTCGGGTCCGCTTCTGACACCCATCCTCTTTCAAAGACAATGTCATCGGTCCTCAGGGGCTTCTCGCGACCAAGGCTCGCATCCTCGTGACCAACAACATTGCGTACCTCAGGCAATTTGATCAGCTGGCGTATATCCGCCATGGTATCATCCTCGAGTCTGGCTCGTACCAACAACTCGTGTCGAATCCAGACAGTGCTGTCCGGAGACTCATGTAAGTTTTCCCCCTCGTGTCTCTCCACGTTTGCTGACACAATGTGGCAGCCTAAATCATGCTACCAACGGCTCGTCGTCCAACATGGCAAGCGGCGCAGCCACTCCAGCCCGCACAAACGGCAGCAGCACGCCCAAGACGGACAGCCCTGAAGTGAGGCTCACAGACGATGACCTCGACGCAGTGGCGGAGAAAGCGCTTGTCCGGCGTACAAGCTTCGCTAAAGCAGTCATCGCGCCCCTCCCACCCCCACGCGAGGCGACGAACACCGGTCTCTCCAAAGAACACAGCGAACAAGGGCGCGTCAAGAAAGAGGTGTACTACCAGTACCTCCAGGCGGCGTCCAAAGTCGGCTTCTTCTTCTTTGTGCTCGTCTCGTTCTCGGGCCAGGCCGCGACGGTGCTGTCGACGTTTATGCTCCGTCTGTGGGCGGAGCGGAATCGGGAGGTGGGGGATAATGCCGGGCTCGCCGATCCGTTCTTGCTCGGGTACGGCCTCTTTAATCTCGTCTCAATCGTGTTGGCGGCGGTCTCGGGCTTGCTGATCTGGGTGATGTGTTCGTTACGGAGTTCCAAGTATCTGCATGATGCGGTGCGTTGTATTTGGCTTACGAGAGGAGGATAGCGTGGGCTGATTTGGTGGCATAGATGTTGGACTCGGTGATGAAGGCGCCGTTGAGCTTTTTCGAGACGACGCCCACGGGAAGGATCCTCAACTTGTTCTCTCGTGACATTTATGTCGTCGACCTCGTTCTCGGCAGAGTGAGTGCGCTGCGTTGTTGGCCCTGGATGTGTCATACTGATGGCCGACGAGGCGATCCAAGGTTTTGTGAGAACGTGCGCCTCGACGGCGTCCATCTTGTTCGTGATCGGGTTCAGCTTCCCGCCGTTCATCCTGACCGTCCTCCCGCTCTCGTGGTTCTATTACCGGGTGACCGTGTCCGTCTGATCCTACCTCTCACCGCAACTATCTGACCAAAACATAGGTACTACCTCGCGACGTCGCGCGAGCTCAAGCGGCTCGACGCCGTCTCCAAATCGCCCATCTTTGCCTGGTTCTCCGAGTCCCTCACTGGGCTCTCGACCATCCGGGCGTACAACCAACAGGCCGTCTTCACCGCCCAGAACGCGCGACGTCTCGACCGCAGCCAGATGTGTTACTTTCCGAGCGTGTCGACGAACCGGTGGCTCGCCCTCCGCCTCGAGTTTATGGGTGCGATCATCATTTTGTTGACGGCCGTGTTTGCCGTCTCTGCGGTCGTGACGAGCAATGTGGATGCGGGTTTGGTCGGGATGGTGTTGTCGTATGCGTTGAACACGACGAATGCGTTGGTGAGTGGGCGTGTGTGGCGTATGCCGTCGTGCGTTTGCTGACGCCCCCCCCCCTTCAAAGAACTGGCTCGTGCGCATGGCGAGCGACGTGGAGCAAAACGTGGTGAGCGTGGAGCGGATCACGCACTACGCCAACGACCTGGTGGCAGAGGCGCCCCGCGAAGTCCCGGATGCGAAGCCACCTGTGGGATGGCCCGCGGCGGGAGCGATCGAGTTTCGGTAGGTCTGTGTGTGTGGTTGTCGTAGTGCCCGGCTGACGTGTTCGTAGAGCGTATTCGATGCGGTACCGACCCGAGCTCGATTTGGTGCTCAACGAGATCTCGCTGTCGATCGTGCGTGGCTGTTGTGTGTGTGCGTGTGGTGTCGTCGCTGTGGCTGATCCCGTGTTGTCGTTAGGCACCCAAGGAAAAGCTGGGGATCGTGGGTAGGACGGGTGCGGGCAAGTCGTCGGTACGGGTGCCGGTCGCGTGTCGGGGTTTGCGCGTGTGTCTGATTCCTCGCAGTTGTTGCTCGCGCTCTTCCGGATCTTGGAAGCGGATTCGGGCCAGATTTTGATCGACGGGGTGGACATTAGCACGATGGGGTTGCACGATCGTACGTTCCCGAGTCCTTCCATGTGGGCGACCCCGATGGCTGACCTCCCAACGCCAACAAGTGCGCTCGGTGATCTCGATCGTGCCTCAGAGCCCGGATTTGTTCGAGGGGACGTTGCGCGAGAACATTGATCCGGTTGGAGAGCACCCGGATGCGGATATCTGGGTTGCGCTGGAACATGTGGGTGGTCCTTGTGTGCGTGTGTGTCGTGTGCTCAAGCGGTCTGGGGGGACGGACGTACAGGCGCATCTCAAGGCGTACGTGGAGAGTCTGCCCGAAGGGCTCGATGCGCCGGTGCAAGAAGCCGGGTCGTCCCTGTCTGCCGGACAGCGCCAGCTCTTGTGTTTTGCGCGCGCGCTATTGAGACGGTCCAAGGTGCTCGTGCTCGACGAAGGTACGTGGTAGTCACGGATGGACGGGTATCTGATGTGACGCAACAAACATCCACAGCCACGTCGGCGGTCGATCTGGATACGGACCGGGCGATTCAGGCGATCATCCGAGGACCGTTGTTTGAGGACGTGACGATCCTGACGATTGCGTGCGTCACTCGCGTGTTCTCTTTTTGTGAGAGACTGATGAAACGGAATACAGACATCGGTTGAATACGATCATGGATTCGACGAGGGTGTTGGTGCTCGAGCAGGGTCGGGTGGCGGAGGTGGATACGCCGGAGGTGTTGTTGGCTGATCGGTCGAGCCGGTTTTATGCGATGGCGGCGGAGGCGGGGTTGGTTGGTACCGAGGGTGCTGTAGTGGAGGAGGAGAAGGAGGAGTGACTGGGTTGAGTCAGGGGATATTGTATATAATGATATGCGAGTGCTGGTGTGTAGAGGAGGTTGGGGGGGTGCTAATTATTCTGATATATTGGGCTGAGAATTCCAGGCGTATGACGCGTGATCGATGAATCGTACGGATGCGCGAGCAGCGCCAGGGCTTGTTCTGCTCGTGTGTGTATGCAGTTGCGCACCGATCCGATTTTTCCGAGTTCGCGTTTCCGATAATTGCAACGAGCGTGCGATCGACGTAGGAGGGATCGGGGTACGCTATCGTGCAATACAGTGAACGAACGTGTTATTCTCCCCTCTGCCCCCAGACAGTACATGCACTGTGTCCCTTTATTTGAATCACAAAACGAAGATACCAAAACCAATTGTAAGTCGCACACACCAAGCAACACGCTCCACGCCCCGAAAATCAGGCACCGGGGAGACCCCAAGAGGCCGTCTAACAGTCTCAAAGAATGACAGA
>JBBPKG010000325.1:13785-24632 GCA_038089115.1 Fistulinella cinereoalba | reverse complement strand
TCTCAAAGTAGACGCATGCTCATTGTCTGACGATATGGGATAAAAATTAAACTGATGCTACTGGCTTAACCACGACTTTAGAGATATATCTTAGCCCCGGTGACGAGGGCAATCTTACAAGCGCAAGCGCACATTCTTCTGCCAGCGCAATCCAATTCCTCAAACGCATAGCGCGGACATCATTGCAGAGTCTTCAAATATGATCAGCACACCATGCCAAAAGCTTCATCAGAATACGGGCGTACGGTGAAGGGGGATGCTGCCAAGTATGCTCCTTTCTCGCTTGTGCCGACTCCGTGCACTCAACCATAGCAGCCATCTTGAGGCGTGATCCTGGGACCACCCTCATGTCGGCCATCATCAGCAGTGTGTCGCAATCCATTAAGGGGTTGCACCGCAGGTTCAGTTCCTCCGGTCTTTTC
The DNA here is from genome assembly GCA_038089115.1 of Fistulinella cinereoalba. Classification (NCBI taxonomy): domain Eukaryota; kingdom Fungi; phylum Basidiomycota; class Agaricomycetes; order Boletales; family Boletaceae; genus Fistulinella; species Fistulinella cinereoalba. The sequence goes on along the minus strand of JBBPKG010000325.1, from coordinate 24,210 downwards.
CCTCGACTCCAAAGGCCAGCAAGCATCGGCTTGTACTCTCTAGTCTGCACTTCCGGGGACATGTAGTCCTCAGTGCTGATGGCGCCAACGTGTCTCATTCGGTCCGGGGACACGAATCGAGACGCTAAAGTCAATGGTCGACAGCCACCCGCCCGTCCAGAGGGACAACCACGTTTTGCGGCCTGAGATCTATATAGTTGTGCATGAATGCGATGAACCAGTGTACCGCTAGGCTCCCAGAGTGATGGAAGCCGTCCGCCACCACTGGCGTGAAAATCACAGTACCTCCTTCGACAGGCCAGAATTGGGTTCCAGAGATGGTGTAGTTGAAACACGACTCGATTCGAGCGATGTACTGAAAAAAATTAGGACCGTACGTACCTACTGGAAAGCCGCAATCCAAATGCCCTGAAGCACATGCCACATGGCCTCCAGGCTCCAAGCTCCAAAGCTGATGGCCCTCCGAACTGTTACCAACAGTCCGGAGAGTCCGCAGCCACGGCGCCGTCCTGTCAGATGATATGATAAAACCCTCAACGAGTGAGGCCCAAACTGGGCATGTTGACAAGCCGGATTGAATACGGTAATTGGGTGGTTAAACCCTCAACGCTTCACGATCAAAACAGAATGCAGTGGTGTCGTTGCTGAAACCTGGAATGAAGGGATTCTGTCCGTGAAGGCTGTTGGTCTAAGCGGTACATCGTTTCAGCGGTTTCTACGGCAGGGGGAGCAGTCACGAACCTGGCCATCCAGCACGCTTGGAAGCCTGGTACGATCCCTGGTAATCTGGAAAAAATGTTCAATAGTGTTTGGCGGCTATGGATGGTGGATGGAGGAGACAACGAGGTTTGGATGAAGGTGGGCAGGACTCAAGGACCAACATACTTGCTTCAAGTGGAATGGGAGAACACGAGGGGCGGAAGGCGTGAGGGTGGCACTGGCACTGTGGCACACATTGAGACTTGATGTAAATGCGGTATAATGGACTACTCATACCTCCAGTGAGCAAGTTGATCGCCTGAAGAAACCACTCTGACGTGAGCTTAGTTATTGATGTTCAAGTTGCGGCCCTGAGGTGGGATGGAGCTAAAGAGGGTGGCGCAATTGAGAGGCGACCGGCGAAGTCCCACGTCCCATCTCAGAACACTATGGCTCCTCAAGCTTTGCTATCCGAGCGTCAAAAAATGCACGTCCATGTCCACGTCTAGTAGTCTACATGCACAGTGGGGAGACAAGACATGTTCATCGTGCGGGGGGAAGGGCTGGACGGGGGTCGTCTGGAGGGGGAAGGCATGGTCTGCCAGGTTCTGGACGGGGTGGGGGCCTTGGGGGAGGACCGAGGCGCACTGCCAGTTGGGCCCGCGTGCGGGTGGGTGGGAAGGTCTGCAAAGTACTCGTGGATACAGCAGGTGCGCGGAGCTAGTGGGCCTCTGCGACGGCACAGAGCTCGCGAGGGTTGCGGGGGTTTCCAATGTTGGTGATCGTGAGCTCTGCGATGGGAAGGGATACGACGAACTTGTCGAGGGCAGGGCCGGAAGCGGTATACGAGGTCGTAAAAGCCTTGAGGACGCGGAGGTCGACAAACCGGGCGTGTATGGCATCGGTGACGTGGTCTGCGGCGATGATGCTCGACGGGGCGGATGTCATCGAGGAAGCGGGATTCGTGACCGCGGAGGGCGGCGCGGGGCTGGTTGGCATAGTCGATGCGCTCGAGCTGGGCGGTGAAAGAGGGTTACTGCGTCGATGAGCGGGGTTGGCAGAAGTTGAGGTTGGCGACGTCCGCAGTGGACCAGAGTATGTCACCTGATCGCGCGATCCCCATCGATTCACCCATGCAGAAAGCCTGAGCTGCTGCTGGCCTTCTCGGCCTCTCATGAAACTTCGCCTGCGGAAACATCTGCTTTGCAAACGCGATCCTCCAAGCCCTTGTCTCCAGCCCACCATTTCCCTACCCGAGGGCAAAGGCGGAGGGGTCAGTCACTCAAACTTTGGCTACAGTGGCAACGAAAACAACCTCGTGGACTCGTTCATTCCATTTACGAAGAAACCGTTTGACCACATGCGAGTACGCCTCTCTCACTGGTACCTACGTTCGCTGGCCCCATCTCTCGCAGGGAGGTTACTACCCTCGATCTAGAGAGGACAGGCATATAGCACCATCCCCTTTTTCATTCCCCCTCGCATGAGCTGATGATGATGGTGCCAACCGGTGAGTTCGTATTGTAGCTGTTTCATATATCGAGCTAACAGATGCCTCGTACCTGGTCCTTCACTATCTGTCATCCGAGCCTGACCGGCTCAACCACCTCGCGCCTTACAGCAGATTGTGAAACTAATGGCATCGGCAATCCGCGCCGTGCAAGGATTCTTCAAGAGCGTGACGGGCTGCCTATAGTCCCATCATCCGCCCTTCCCTGCGGCCTTATACACCCATGCATTAAGGAGGTGCCGCAAAGCCAAGAGGTGCGTTCCGGTCTGAAGACCGAGTGCGGATGCCAGCGTGAGTGTGCTTTTCGCCCGGAACGCGCCAATATGACCGGTCGCATTGTCCAGGCCCGATCAGCGGATAGCCCACGCGCCACGAGCGTGTACTGCATACACTACCGGGGCGCGTTCTCGCTCGCAAGTGTGTACTCCATACACCGCAGCGTTCAGTCAAGGGCTCGTCGGGTCTATCGGAATTTGTTCCGATGCATCCTTGGCATTTCCATTCTCTTATTCTCATTTTTCTGGAGCCATGCTCGTTTATGCAACCGGAACTCCTGCTTGCTGTAAGTCAGTCTATCATAGTTTGGACGTAGTCCACCTGCGTCAGTGATCGAGCGGAGGCCCTAATTTTTCCCCGCTTCATTCCATGTTCTGTTCGTCTCCCGTAGTAGGCACCCTTTTTTGCCATCATGATCACGCACCGCGTCAATACAACATAGCCTCCAATGGGAAAACTAGATGAACGAAAAGTTAAGGGAATACGTTCAAAAAGATGGCCGGGCGGCTCATACCATGAGACGGGGACCGATCGAGGCGTCCACCAGCAATAGTAGTCTATTGGACCTCAAGGTCTCGAAGTTCAGTGCAAACTCATGCCTCGGAATGGCCTCTTGCTCTAACCGCCGCTTCTACGTGACCTTCAGATGCTAGAAACATCCAGGGACAGACGGAACCACGGTACGGCGCCTCATCATAAGGCCTGACATTCGAACATGATCATACCCACCACATGATTGGCATGTATAACAAGAGGTGGCACAGCATACATCAGTAGTATACAGCTACGAGGAACAAGGAGACGAGTCAAATGTGTATAGTACAATGAACAAGACAGTGAAGCCGCACGTAGACCAGCTAGGGTTCATGCAGGCGTGGCAGAGTAGCTATCTGTCGTATCACCTGTAGATGCTTTGCACCGCTCCGAAAATTCTGTACATGGGGCATTACTCAACTGAAATATCGCTCGTATGAGAAACGGGACACTTGCCTCTGAGCCACTCTCGTACTTCCTTGCTTTTCTTTGCTGGCATCGCAAGATCCTCGGAGGCTATCTGAAAGAATTCCGCCGCCTCCTTCTGTCGTTGGAGCGCATACAATGCCTTACATTGTTGTTGATATAGTGTGAACCGGAGTCCATCAGAGTCGTGCGTCCACCCAAATATCTAGAGACCGAATGAATATATTGACATGATGAAGGAAAAGGGCCTACGAGAAAGAGACAGTCGAATCGTGGGTGATCCGGGTAACGGGGAAGCTTCCGATGCCGTCGACCATCAAACAGTTTGAGAACCATGTCGTATTCCGTCTTGCTCATGCATGATTTTCCAGCAATCATGAACATATGTGCCTGTAAACCGTCGTCAGCGGCCTCTCCAACAAGATCCAAAATATTTTTACCTGCACAATTCGGTACAACCTCCTTTCCATTGGCGGACAGAGCTCAAGCAGATGAGCAACACGAATCATGGCTTCTTTATGTGATCCCGAGGTAAAGATGATAATGGCCTATCAAACCGGGACATGTTGTAAACAACACAAGAGTAAGAGTAGGTCGGGACTCACCTTGATGAGAGAAATAAAACATATGTCACTGATGTCGTCAATGTCGCAATGAAGAAAGAGTTTATTGAACTCCTTCTTTCCACGGTCGGCATAGCCTTGACCAAACAGCGCAATACTGTTTGCAATGTATGCGATGATGGTCGACCTGATGGCAATAGCCTGTGGGTGGTCAATAGTGAACAGACGACTGGAAGGCAAAGAAGACCTTTTGTGCATCGCAGATCGCAGGGCGCCACTGGTGGAGGCGTGCCCTGAGTAGGGCACGGTTAGCGTGCAGGTGCTCTGGTGTGTCAGTCTGCATCATCTCTCGTGATATCATTTCGACAGCCTTGAGCAGCTTATCCTGTCGCCATGGTGCTAGCACTTTCGGGGTAGCGTGAACAAGCTGGGGGGACCAATAGAAAATATAGATATGATGAGCGAGTTATGAGGATAACAGTCAATGTCGACGTACATGGGTAGCAGGCTTGGGGGAGATATGCAGTACTCGATAAAATGAACTGTGACTGAATGTAGGTTGTACTTACCAAGTCGAGGTAGCGAGAGGGGAGAATATCCCTGAGATTGTGAATAGCGAGGCTATTCGAACCTCGAGCGATCGCAAGGTCATAGTTGAGTGACATGGCAATAGCACAGACATCACCCAGATCCTCGATAGAACCGATTTGTTCATGTGTCACCGTGTCCCAGAACAAAAGAGAGCCGTCACTAGAGGCTACAATGAATTTTCTGTTTCCCGCCAGTGAGATGCACCGAGGGCAGCTGCCATGGTGAATGCGCCATTTGGAGAGTGTCTTGCCAGTGGTCACGTCGAGGGAGTGGACGTCACCGTCTTGTGATAGGGAGAATAGCTGGTCGTTGCTGCCCCATGCAAGCGATTGATTGTATGCCCAGTCGGCTCCAATGGGGACGCCGACGAGGATGTTGCCGGTGCGAGTGTCATAGATCCGTGTTGATACCAATGTGGCAGTGGCGATGCGCTGCCCGTCCGGAGAGAATTTGACGCCGACCACCCAGTTGCCATGTTTCCAGCAGCGAAGTTCTTGGCCCGTGCGCGTCCAGACCCGCGCAGTAAAGTCACCTGACCCACTCGCGATCGTCGCCCTGTCCGCTGAAATGTCCACCGCAAACACCAGGCTGGTGTGTCCTCTGAACTGGATCACTTTTTCGTGGCTGTCCGCTCGCCAGACCGTCACCAGACCATTGGCAGACCCGCTGGCGATCCAGAGTCCGTCTTGCGACACGGCGACGTTGTTAACATCGCTTCCCGCATCCATTGTCCGCCCGACTGGTTCCCCGTCTTCAATGTCCCAGCGCTGAATCTGGCCCGGACGCCATCTCCCGCTCACGACATTCTCCCCGTCGACGAGGAATGCGACCGAATTCACCCACCCTGGAGAGTCGATGATGAGTGGTTCCGTTCGCTTTTGGTGCGTGGTGCTTTTGCTTTTGCTTTGCTCTGGGCATTATGAGTGTACTGCTCCCAGATATTCATATACCCTACCATTCCCGGTGCTGTCGCCGGTCTCGACCGACGTTGTATCTAATCCATCACTCAGTACCACAGTTCTTCGATTCGGCTGGCGCCCACCTTTCCAGGGTCTCCGCTTAGACAACCTGCGAAGCATACTCGGGGAGATACAAGAACGAGGACGAGAAGGATGCGCAGTCGCTAACACCTGAGGTACGCTCTAATCTGTTAGGTTAGCATACCTTATAAATACCCAAAAACACATTGTCCCTGGGTTGAGAAACCTGCTAGTACAATAAATTTAATAAGATATTCTGAATTTACTCACGAAATGTTGCTATCCCAGAATCTAGGAAATGGGTGACTTTCCATGGGCTATAATCCAGCGGAATAGAATAAAGCGGACTTTGAAAAATAAAATAATAAAATAATCTGTGCGACTGATCAATCCATAGGCTAATGAAATAAAATATTCCATTATTTCCAGCACTACAGCTTAGCCTCCAGCACACAATGTCAAACAACATGACCAAGCTCATTACAGCCAATATTCATGAAGAAGATGAAGTGGATGAAGTAGATGAGGACTATGCCACCGGCCTCAACTTTCAAGTGGCTAGACTATAGTCAGAATCGCCCATATCCATTTGAACATACGCATACCTCGATACCAGTAGACTGAGTGGACCCCTCGTTATTCCGACGGTTCATTGCGATGTATAAACCTGATGTTGGGACTGTAGCGGTGCTGGTACTAATAGGGGCACGAGAGGGGTGCGATAAAGGCTGGTATTAAAATACAAGTTAGCGAAGAACATTATTGTCGATGACAAGTCACGGACCACCGCAAAACCACGATGTGGTGCCCATAGACCATTAACATCTGCATTTCCAGCGTCGTCATAGCGTAGTTCCAGGTGTATGCCATCAGATCTCGAGGAGAGTGACGAGTCTTGACTGTTCGACATCTTTTAGGTGGTAACGAGCGGGTAGAGCAACGATGGACACACCAGGAAGGTTACACACGTGTTTTTATGCCATTTGCCTGCAGATTTGACAGTCAACGACGCGTCGCGACTCTCCATTCTTGTGATAAACAATGATTGTGCGGGCCATGCAATCGCTGAGTAAGAATAGCACGGCAACAAGGGGAAATAGCATATTTTGTGAGTTAACATGCAATTCGGTGCAGCGGGGACCTCAGCACGTACGAAATCTGCATAACATCGCTGCGGCAACAGCCAAGTGTGCCATGTGGGCCGACACGGGGATTATACTGAATTAAGCATTGTGTTTCTGCGTTCAAATGTGCTTTTATACGATCTTAAAGCCAAAAAAAAGTCAGCTTGGCCCATCCGTGACGGTGTACACTTGCCGGCTCGACTGGTAGTGTTGACGATAGGCGATAAACGAATGGGGAGGAATGCTGACATAAGCAATATCGCAAGCGTAGTGGCCCAAAATGGAAACCAAAAGTCGGGAATAATCTGTAAGGGGGGGGGACCCCCCCCTTACAGATTAAAATCTATTCGAGGGGGGTATATTTCAAATTGCTCTCGCTTATCGTCGGCATCTCGGCACACCTGCCATATGGAGCACAACGTAACGATTTTTATTCTATTCCGCTGAATATTTAGCCCATGGAAAGTCACCCAATATTGAGTATTTATGATGTACTCTTATTAAATATGCATACATGCATAATATTGGCACACAAATGCTTGACAAAATTCACCATCTGTCAACCCAAGGACAATGTGTTTTTAGATTTTACCCAGTATGTTAACCTGACACACTCGACCTTGCCTCAGGTGTAAGCACTGCACGCCACCCCCAGCCCGCTACACGTGTCTGCTTATCGATATCAATATGAATGATATCCATTTGTGATCACTTTGCTATCAACACCTGCGGCACCTTTGCCATCCAGTAAGCTCTCGGGACCCACGAAAGGTAACATTCGTCGTCTCCGTGGTTTTTTCAGCGCGTGACTAAAAAAGAAAGTGCTTGCGATAGCGGTCAACGTTGAAGCATTGACCATCGTCAGGCCTGCCAGCCGTCCCTGGATATATCACCGGTGGTCATAATAAAAAGGTGAGAATACGCTGGAGCGCATATACAACCAATCCTAGTCTATTCAAGCTTTCGCTGCTGGCAGCGGTTCGGACGCAACTTATTGAACTACCATGCCTGGGCCGTTTACACTGACCTCCTATTCCGTGCAGAGCACTGACTATCTTTACTCATGAGGGTCATCAGATGTATAAGTGGCCCTATCCAGCATCTGCCTAGGGGACGACGACGGGTGCACGAAATCAAGCCCAACAGCGATCCAAAGAACATGCAGGACCGTCAAAGGACCGTGACAAGTTTGGGACGATCGGAGGCGATCTCATCGAGCCGTCGACATTCGAGGTTCAATATTGCGATTTCCTCCCATTGCATAGCATACTGAACGGTTCATCCCAGCGTCCTTGGTTGACTCATGTACATCAACATCGTGTTTTATACAGCCTGAGGAAGCAAACAGTATGTAACTGGGGAGGATGGTTACCCAGTGCCCGTACAGGTGAGATAGGCAACTGGATGCGGCAGTCGTGTGCAGAGACATCCGTAGTCAAGTTATTCTACTTGACCCACCTGAAGCCTCGTGCTGGCGGATCAGTCGGTGGACCTGTTCTCCGCGGTGTGCAGGTGGCCAGTGCAAGTTTTTTTTTTAAGACGGCACGCGTTCCCCACAGGCTGAAGATATGTGGTGTGTGCGAGCAACGAGGGCGGGCACACGAGGGAGGATGAGGGAGCTCGTGTACACATTATCTGCCCATAGTGCCAGTGGTGCCAAAAAAGGGTTGCTGTCCGATGCATAGTAACTCACCTACCGTTCGCAATCGCCCCGACGATGCATCAGGAGACATCATACCGTGTGGAAGCGACCAGGAGGGTGGAGGTCATAATTTGCCCACCCCCTACTGGCTATTGGGAGCCTACTCGACATGGAGTCCATCGTACCATCTTGATGAATCACGAAGGGACCCTGACTCGATGATGGCAGTGACTCGAGTCTGTGGGTCTCATGAGTCAGCGACTGCTTCGATAAAGAATTCGCTAGGTCGGCCATGCCCACTCAAGCAGCAGGTTGCCGACAATTAGAATGCAAGTATCGGTGTATTGCGTACGTCGCTGCGACTTGGATGAATCGGCCCTGCCAGTACTAGGTCTGTTTCCTACTTCGGCCACGCTCGGAAGTTTTGCAATTAGTCTTGCGATCTGCTATAAAATTAGATGCAGCACATAGACCGCCATCGTGTTAGAATGTACTCCAGCCGAGTGCCGATTAATGCATAGATGTAGGCCCAGCGCCAGCAATCGGGTTGAATCTAGCCATCGGGCAGATCGTTCCTGGATAGAGCGCCACAGACGCATAAAATGATGTTGATTCTGTCAATAACGACGTCGCTAACGATACCGATATCGTTGAACGAAGCGGTAGCAAGATACTTGATTTGTTCCACACTTTGGTAAGCTCTATCATCGTATTCAGACTCGACCTTGTAGCTTTGTCACAAGGACAGGTAAATGCACGCCTCTTTTTTTTTCCAGTAGATTTTTTGATGGTGAACAGCCATGGGATGCTTCAGTGCACGAAAACGACCCATTCTCGTTATTCATGCGTTTATCATGGTACTTATTGCGTTGTTCTTTTGATGTATCTTTATCATGAGTACTTCTGCTCCGATTGTCCGGGTAACGCATGCGAAAATGGCATACCAATGATCGTTGACACCTGTTATGAAAAAGATGTTCATGTATCAGTGTCTCAATTGTTCCAAACTCATCCACGTAGTCCTTGATAAAGGAGGAGTATCGCGCTGGGTAATACCATGATAGCGCACTTAAATCGGCGTGACGTCTCATCGGTTATCTTGACCGTCTTCTCGTCAGTCACGCATGCGAGCCGACAGTCCCAAGTGCCGTCGCCTTATCGTATCGGACAACAAGCTGTTCGGAGAACAAGGGGATCTCTTGTGCTGTCCCCAGTGACGCCTCAGGATTTTATTATTATCTGAATCTGTTTCCTGATCTTGCACACACATGCGAGTCGTGTTTCCTTATTTTCCAATGGATGTACGTTTCGTTCTTATCGTTGATGGGGTAGATGAACCCGTTTCCTGAAAAGTGCTCTCGGCCTACAATGGTAGGTACCTCGGTGTCTTGAACCTGGCCATTGATCGGGTCAGGGATTGGACTTATCTCGGTCACACGCTGTGAGATTCTTGGATCCTCGTGGTACGTCACAACCCAAAGGTGAGCCTAGGACACCGAGGTGTCCCGAAGGTTTGGAGCCTTGCGCTGAACGCGTGCGATGCGCAACTATGGGCGAGGCAGTGCCTTTCCGGCTGACCCACTTGCCTTCATAATGTTGGTCCTCGCCTGTGTGGGGCCGGAGTGTGCAAATGCATCGCGGACCGTTTCCTCCCCCAACACACATGACGAAAACCGAGGGCCAAAAAGTCCCAAAACAACAAATAGGATGGTGATATAAACGACGACTATAACGTATTTATGTAACAAGACCAGGCACCCCACTCCTCTTGCTCTCCATAGATCCGCAAGAGAGCACAAGGAAAACGAGGCACCATCTACAAGTATACTATGCAGCAGAGACCAGACGAGATAGATATTATATACGGGAAGCGCAATGCCAAAGGTATGAAACTAGTAAACGGTTCGTAAAATGGGATCGCATGACAAGAGAGCGCAAAGCAAGGGAGAAAAGGCATGGTCGAGGGGTACTGAAGTGAACAAAAAAAGAGAACCCAGGCTCGAAACAAAATGAAATAAATGACAATCAAAAAAACGACAATGACGACGAAAACACAAGCCTATATGCACACATGAAAGCA
>JBBPKG010000324.1:0-30883 GCA_038089115.1 Fistulinella cinereoalba | reverse complement strand
CAGTCAGTTGGATCTGTATGTGTTTTACGACGGGAACGTGTTTGAAGAAGAGGTTGTGAAAGAATGGTTGGATGAAGTAAAAGGGGCGCTGTTGTGTTACCTTGGTTGAAGGGCGGAGATAAACAAGATAGATTGGATTCGCATCAGAAACAGTAAAGATGTATGAATAACTAGGATGTACAACACTGAACCGTAATGTTCCCTATTCCGGGTTTTCAGCAATTTCGGGTCCTTCCTGGACATATGTAGATGCTTTGAGAAGCAAACTACTTGCTGGCTGTAAAAGCCCCCTGGGGCCGGATCCATTTCTCTTGAATGTGACGAAGGCGAGTGAGATTCTGGGCCCGAGCACTCCATCATTTCCGTTTTGAATGGTGCGATCGAGGTCAGTCCCGTTAACTGGAAAATCAAACAACAAACGTGTACTCCGTATTCAGGGGCCAGCGCGCCCGTCCTTTTCCCCATCTCGTACTCTGTCGCAGGTACGATAGTCACTGTCTCCGTTGTCCGTTGTTTGTGAAATTTTGTATCAGTGATCCAGTTGTGTTGGTTGTGAGTCTGCGAGCATCAGTATAAGTACTAGTACCGTTGGAAGCTGTGTCCAACCGTGCCCGCGACTCCCCCATTCGACGATCTCGAGGAAAACGGCCATGTGAAGCCGCACAAGCCGCCGATTTTTGACCGCGCCAAGTCCGAGTTCCATAAATGACTAGCGTACCTGAGACAGACGAGCACATCTTAGATCTAGCCTGAGTATTGAAGGGATCCTGTGACACCCAGTGAGCGTGACACATGGTCACTTTTCTGCTAATCGCTTGGAGGACGCCTGCCGCCGAGTCCCGACGTCATGGTCTCGACATCCGAGCCTTCCCCTGCCAGCATTTTCGCAGGCTCGAAGCTTCGAACGGCTGCCGAACACCGCCAGCAAGCTTTATCGCCGCCTGTACTACATATGTGACTCCAGTCTCCAAGCGAAGACCCATGAACAACTAGAGTGGGTGGGCAGGTTCTGCGGGGGCAACGTCCAAGGTAAGTAATCTGTAACTAGCGGGGCGCATAGAGCTTTGAAGCTTGAACATGTCGCCGTGGCCCGGTTTTTCAAGACATATTTATTGTCTGACCTCAAAACCCATTTCACTTTAGTGGACTGGATTCTCATTTCTAAAACGGTATCATCTGGCGAATTCAACGTCATGTCGGAGTCAGGTCTACCGATTAAGCCTGACTCATTAAGGGGAATCTGTCGGTCGTTGATTTACAGAGCAACATTCCACTCCCGCGATGCCTGGCTGGACGCTGGTGGACACCCATCCCACTCAAGGGCGCACGTATGAGCGCCCTCTCAGCGCGGCGGAATATGCCTTCTTCTTGGAGGGCAATTTCAACAAGACCACGGACATCATGCAGCACTTTGAACTCCGTCTGCTGAATAGCTCTCAAAACACACATCTGTTTTCAGAGGATAATATTGTGAGGGCCTGGCTCTCCACGAAGAGACGGTACCCATTCGCAGGCGCTACTGTGCAGGGGCGAAACCTGGGCCTCGGTACAACAGCAACACCCGCAGAAGTGAAAGAGAATACTAAAGATGATGATGACACAAGGCTACCCACGGATTTGCGCTTCGTTGTTCGCGAATGCGACCTCTCCTCTCGTTCCCGAGACATCATCTTTGGGCAGGTAGCCAATGCGGAGGAAGCCCGCAGGCGGGCGGCCTCGATACTGGATGGGCCCCGTCTCCTCTCAGAAGCGCTGCTCGTACAACTGTACGTCTTTCACGAGACAGGCGCGGATAAAACGCAGGCAGATACCCTTCACGTAGTGACACTAGCAGCGCATTGTATGACGGACGAGATGGCGAACAGAGCGCTCGCGCGGTGCTTCCTGGACACGCTTGCAAGAGGCGGGAGGCCTGACTCGGAACCCGCTCAGATGCCGTTAGAGGACAGGTTAGCAACGGCGGTCCCTGTGGCGGAGCTGGAGCCTACCTACCTACGCCTGCTCAGTCCTGCAAGACGACGATGGCGGAGGGCTGCAGCAGCTATAATTCTTCAAATGATGTTCACCAAGTTGCAGGTGGGTGTCGGCTCCGTCCTATTGATAACAGCCCCTTTTACTAACAACACCCCCGGCTCTTCGTGTAGGGTGGGCACACCCTTCCATGTCGCCTCAGACCGACAACATCGTCCACTATCGCACGACCTGGATCCGTAAATGCGCTGCTCACGCACACGCAAAGCGTGGCCGTGATCGCCAAGTGTCGTCAACATAAGATCACGTTTGGGAATGCATACCTCGCGCTCGCGCAAGTGGCGATGACCAGGGTGTTCTACCGACGGTACCTCCGTGGTGAGATATCCGAGGAAGAATGGACGTATAGGAAAAGGCAGCCATATATCACCATGGGTCCTATGAACCTACGCCCATACCTTGACAAGGCGTGGTTCGAGAATGGCGGTGGCGGCGAGTTTATGTTATCCATCAGCGGGTTCTTTTTCCAGCTCCCATTCATGACACTGGGTGGTACGGATGAGGGACACACGGAGGATCGCGACCGTTTTCAAGAGTCAGGCGGTGCGCCGCCTTTCTCGAAGCTCCTCACGTTTAACCGATTCCTATATCGCGCCGGGTCGATCAAAAAGCAATCGGCAGCATTTTTCAACAATCCGTTGTTTTTGGACATCGTGCATATGTTGGACTTTGGGTTTGCGGCGTATCGGCGTCAGTCTGCGTTGCAGGCTATGGAGCACGTCAATACAGACGCACAGGACGCTAGCTCTGATGACAATGTTCTGGCAGTCACGGACATTCCCATGATGCGGGCGCATGGGGGGGCCAGTCTCGGTAATGTGTGTCATGTCCGTTTTCTCCAGCCGCAATGTCTGACCTTGGTTCGCTCTAGCTTGACCCGATATTTCCGTCAGAGTACCCTATACCCGCTTCCCACCCGCTCTCACCATACTCGCCAGTGTCACACCCCATGAAAGCAGGTTATGTTACCCCGCCGTCGACGCCCGCCTCGGACAAGGAGACCAGCCCGACACTTTCGATAGCGTACTCGAAGGCACGGACTCGCACGTCTCCTGGCGAGCTGTACCTCGGTGCGGTGACCGAACGCGGACAGCTGGACTTGTATATTTACTATGACCGCAACGTATTCGAGGACGAGGTTGTGCAGGAGTGGCTGGACGAGCTGAAAGAAGCAGTGTTGTGGTACCTCGGTTGAAGGCATTAGTGCTCGTCGGTACTGTGTTTTGAAAAGCTGTTTTTGTGGACAAAGAAGGATGAGCTCATCAACTGAATTAGTTACTGGATGTAGTAAGTTGCACGACTCACTGTTTAGATGTCACTGGGAGCGAAACTTTCGTATGCGGGTCAGACTTTTTTCTTTTGCCATGCCACATTGTAAATACGACGTGACTCGATACCGGATGCCGCTTGAAAGAAATAATGAATGATTGCCAGCCGGCCTTGTTCGAAGTCTCCAGCCAACGTGAGGGCCGGGGTGTGCCGATACCAAACGTCTGACACTGCCACACCTCACAACGCTGGCAAATTTTATGTTTTCATCTTTGACGTTTCAAAATCTGAAGTCTGGCAGTTCCCTCGTTACACCCATACGCGAGCCCTGCAGAGATACGAATATTAATCGGATTATGTATCTCTTCATTGATTGTACTGATTTATGGATGACGGACGGCGCATACCAGTGTCACTACTATGAATCAGTGCCAGTGGTAAGGACATCCCGTCGTACCCCTTGTAATTTGCGTTACGTTGACGAGAGCTGAATATCATTAGGAACCTCCTGTTTAAATACATAGGGATAAAATGTGCGTGTACCTCTGCTTTGGACACTTAGAATAGGGTTAGCATAGATGCCAGTGCGCAACGCGACCGGAAACTTGTGTGCCTAAGGCCATCTTCCGTTTTTAGCTGGCATGTAACTTTTCTCATTCACTGACGTTTTCCCCAAAGGTGCTGATGAGTATCCAGTTGGGCCCTTCAGACGGTTCGGTTGTTCACTGCAGAGGGATGAGCTGTACAACCCAAAAACAATAGGTGAGAAACTCCGAGCCTCTACCTCGCATTCTTCCGGACGGCCTGTTAATATGTAACTGCCTTGCATTCCAGCGAGAGCCTGAGTGGACGCGCAGCACAGCTCGCTAACTATAAGGTTAACTCCTTCCTAATGAAGGACCTTTACATAGAGCCCCCAATACATCCGAACCGCGCCATCACTGATGCCGAAGGTCCTCCAATCAACCCCGATTCATCAATGTCTGGGGTATTAACAGGCCTTACTCACACCACATCCCTCTCCCCATGTCTTCCAGCTCAAGTCTGCATTTCCGAGAGGATAGTTCGTCCACTGCTCGTTCACGCAGAACGAGGTGTTCAACTTGTAGTGCCACTGAACATGAAGGCAAGGCATCAAGGAATCTTGTCGTTTTCATTGATGGTACAGCGAACAAGTTCGGTCGGAATGTGTGTCATACCTTTGTGTCTACCCATCCAATCATGCTCATGTCCAAGCAGAACACCAATGTCGTGAAGTTATTTGAAGGCGTTGATTGTGACACCAAGGATCCCCTTCCAGAGCAACTCACGTACTATTCAAGTGGGATAGG
Source organism: Fistulinella cinereoalba (assembly GCA_038089115.1). Classification (NCBI taxonomy): domain Eukaryota; kingdom Fungi; phylum Basidiomycota; class Agaricomycetes; order Boletales; family Boletaceae; genus Fistulinella; species Fistulinella cinereoalba. The sequence goes on along the minus strand of JBBPKG010000324.1, from coordinate 26,252 downwards.
TACGCGGCCCCGAATGCTGCATATATTTCAGCGCATGCAAAGGGCCATTTCCGACAAGCTCGACATGGCCATCGCATGGCGAGTCTTTTCTATTTTTCTATGGGGTGCCCATGTGTACTAACTAATGATGATCTGGCGTAGGAATGTGGAGGAAATCGTCAAAGACGCTTACACCTGGTTAGCGAGCAAGTACCAGGAGGGGGATCGAATATACTTATTTGGTTGGCTGTGCCTACCAACAGTCTCTTCTATGGTGCTGACGCGTTTTTAGGTTTCTCTCGCGGTGCTTACCAAGTTAGAATTCTTGCAGGGATGATATATGAGGTAATGTGGCACATCAGTCTCCGGCCCCGATAGTTTCACTCTTCTCCCAGGTTGGATTGATCAAAATCCCAACCGAGAAACAAGTTGGAGCGTCAGTACCATGAACCATTACTTATAACCTATCGCTGAGATATCGTGTCAGTGCATACGACTACTTTGAATCTATCCTATCTTACCAACCAAATGCAAATGATATGGCGCGTGAATTTAGAGGAGCTTTTTCTTGGAAAGACGTGAAAGTACATTTCATCGGAGTGTGGTATGTTACTTTCCTTCAACTTTTGGCCGACGCTGACCATGATCCGCAGGGACACCGTGTCCTCTGTCGGTTTCTCCCGAGGAAATGTTTGTCTATCCGCCTCTTCGGGTGCAGCTCATGCTTGCCATATACGACACGCGCTGGCCCTAGACGAGTGTCGCGTCAAATATATGCCGGAATACTTTCTGGAGATGAATTCGCCGAATTTGCATAACCCTCCCGAGGATGCTCAGATGAAGTACAGTGGCGTGTCAGTGGACACCAGCAGTGAGAATATAACAGGAAGTCCCTCGGTGGCTGAGAGTCCGGATACTCCCACGGGCGAATCACCCAGCATCTCCGGTGAAGATATTGTTGAAGAGGAAAGAGCTCGCCAAAGCGTCGAACGGACTCCAGCACGCACCGTACAACCCGGTAGAAGCGAGTGCGCCGACAGAAAAGCTGCTGATATCAAGGAGGTCTGGTTTGCTGGAACCCATTCAGACGTGTAAGTCCAATTGATCGTGTCGTGTTATCATACCCAGGTTGCTTCTCAGAGGTGGGACAAATCGCCCAGGGGAACCATTTCATGCTGGAAATATCTCGCTTATGTGGATGCGTCGAGAAGCGTACACATGTGGCTTACTTCTGAAACCTGATGACATACTCTGGACCGATGAAGACGTCGACCATGGGACTACCGATTCGATGACTTTTTTTTGGAAGCTGGTCGAGATGCTCCCAATCAAGCATCAGGTTTCATTCAGTGGCTCCGGAGAGAATGCTCGCAGGTAAGAGACCCTTCCTTGTGTACGATCATGCATCTTACCATTCCGCAGATCGCATCTTTTTGAACCACGGCGTATCATTCCTGGACAAAAGATACACGCATCTGTCCAATTCGCGAACAACTACGTGCCTAGAGCAACTTTTGGAGATGGGTTTGGAAATCCGCTAGAAACTGCAGGACCCATACTTTCTAAGGACAACGAAATTTGGGAGAAGGATGCCATTGATCATACAACTTACATTCCGCTCTTCGACAACCTTGCAGGAGGACAGGGAACCGCGCCGTTCTATTTGCACAGGCTCTTGTTTATGTTGAGATTCTGTGCGTTTTTTCTTGTAAGCGGAGCGATCGTTCTCAAGGTGGTTTGAATCATCAGCCGAAGGCCAGTGGCCCGTACAGGAGGTGTCGAATCATCGGAACACCCTCGTTGATTTGATTTCGAAAAAATCAGGTTTAGTAAGACTAGTTGCGATTGCCGTGTACTTCGAGGCCTTGGATACCAGTTTGTTGCCCTTGTTCTAAACGATGCCTTCAAGCTTATTTTTATTAGCGGAGCTCGAGGATACTTTACCGGAACATGTATTCGTGGAGGCTAGACAGTCTCTCAGGGATTCCATCAAGCTCGACCAACCGGATTGGCCGAGGGCCGTGGCCCTTTTGCGGCCCTTGGCGAAACACAAAGCTCTACGAGGCTCCATCTTGACTGCTGAAGTTATTGACAGGTTCCTGAAATTATTGGACCATATAACCAGCGTCCCAGGGGTACATTTTGCCCATGTCATGGATGCACTTTCTTCTCTGCTGGAATTTTGTATGTCTACCAGTTGCCGTATATTCAGGCGCTGACCATCGAGTAGACCCGGGTCCGGTGATTAAGAAGCTTCCTCAGCTACCCGACGGACCTGACCAGAGGGACAGACTTTCGCTGATGTTGGGCACTGATGGTACTGCCCCACGACTTACATCCGCGAAGCTTCTTGATCTCCGTTGCCAGATCCACGTCATCTTACCGCCGCATTACGAGTGGTAGTCTTTCTCACTGAAATAGGTATACCTTCTTTACATTGGAGGTGGACATGTGTCTCATGATTTGACTGCTACCAGCGCCACATCTTTGCCGCAAGGTCAAGCCCAGGCTTCATGAGCTAGCGGAGAAATGGAATGGACCCATCAGTCTGCTAGCAGTCCAGGCCCTTGTGCAAGTGTCACAGGACGAGCTCCATGAAGAATCGGGTGAGCAGTGCTTCTCCATTCATAATATTCGACTAACATCTGCGCTGTTGCCAGTGGTCGGTTCTATCTTTTCATATACATCTTACGTGAGCTATCTGCATGCCCGAACGGCAAACGTTTCGCCCTCGCGGAACTGGAAGAGGAGAGGGGATTCCCTTTTATATCACTTATTCCCGGGTGAGATGCGATATCCATACCACGCCGCTTTGTTTCTGAACTTTTCCAGCTGGAATTCTTGGAAATAACCACAAAAAGTTCATTGAGAAACTTTTGGATGCCGCCGACGGACGTCATACGCCGGCACGCACTGCCTCAACCTTTACTCTCCTCAAACTATGCGAAGGTAAGAGACGAACGGATGTTTGTGTTCCGTTTTATTTACCCTGCGTTCACGCATCAGTCAATAGTGACCTCCGATCTTACCTCATGGACCAACAAGTCATCAACATTTTCATCAAGCAGCTACAATTTAAAGATAGTGCCTTGTTGGCTGCGTATGCCTTGACGAAGTGTCTGACCTATCGTAAGTACCTTTCCTGTCGGACAAAGCAATCCCTGAATGTTACACAGGAAAGTTTTGGAGACGGATAACTCGCGACCGCCTCGTCGCAGGATACATTGTTAACATGATCAGGTTGGACTATTTTGATGAAGCTGTCGGGATAGTCGAAGGTTTTACCATCTTCGAAGAGATTATGAAATGTGGTGAGATGACATTTGTGTACTCTTGCGCGTTGTTCTCATAATTGCATGATAGACGAATTGAAGCGTAAGATCTTGGGCTATGACATGATAGCCCTACTGGAACGCAAGCTTGGAGCTGGGCAACCGCGAGAGATGCGCACGAGCCTGATCTATCTCAACATTCTCCGCGCTCGTATGTCAAGCACTCCTTTGATCCTTTTGTTTTACATTGACCGTCTCTGACTAGACGGCGAGCATGCATTGACAGGGAATCTAGTGGAGTGCGGGATGCTTCACCTGAGGACCGATCGATGGAGCACCCAGAAAGCGGGTGTCGCCATATTGTGTTCTTTAGCGCAAACATGTATGTGTTTCATTGCTCTTACCGCTGGCATGAGCTAGCCTCAAACCTTTGAGATCTATAGGGTTCGGAACGGAGGCTCTCAAGCCAATCATACCCGAAGTTGTCAACCTCCTTTTGCTAACATATGACCCCGTCACCCAGCCATATGCCCGTGTTCCGTCTTCACCTCAGCGGAAAACGCCATCTTCGTTGCTTGGTCCAGCCTTTGTGATGCGCGTTTTGGCCGATAATGGTAGGTATCCCGCTTATACTTCTCCGCGCGAGATTTATTAGGGTTCACGCAGAAATGCTGCGCAACGAGATTCGACAGACGGAAGAATACGGGAGATTGAAACATCTTTATCTGTTCGGAGATCTATTGTACGTGGACGAAACACCTATTTGGCAAGTTAGGACACCAACGAAAGGTTCGATTCCTCTGCAATTTGTTTTACCGCTACGTTTTGGCTAATCGACTTTTCTCCGGTTGATTGTGCAGATGATGTGCTAGACGTGATCAACCAGATGGTCAAATCTATGGATAGCGTACAAGGGTCGACCAATACGGGCTTTATTCTACCGGGCATCAACCACTGGGATCGTATCGCCCGTGTGATGCGCGATGGAGTGGTGAACACAATCGTCATCCCGTCCGTCGTCGCTGGCGTCGCCGTGCTGGTAATCGTCGGCGCAATCGTAGTTGCCCCCATGGTTTTTTCGCGCAAAGCCTTCGAGTTAGTCCCGCCATCCTTATTATCTTACACCCCTTATCTTCTCCTCGCAACTTGTCCTATTTGTTTTTGCGCCCGCCCCATCCTTTTCTCTTTCCACGTCAACTCACTCAATTCTGCCCTTAACATCCAGATTGGTCGTACGCCCATGGCGTCTTCAACGTCAGAACGCGATAGTTCGCAGTCTCGAGCGGTCTGACGCTTTTATTGAGACATATTCAGAGGCACCGTTGGATTCTCTCGTCAACGACGAATGAATAGATCAGTGGATGGTGAACACCGGCCTTAAAAGATGGAGTCGAACTAATGAATGGACGTATCCGGCTGCAGTCTACTGTTGTATATTTTTATTTCTATTTGGCGAAGAAGGAACACGGGATGGCAGTGTGAGAGATCGCAGACGTTGCCACATGTGGGGCATTGACAAACCTATCACCATCTACTATTCAGCCCCACAAAGTACTGACATTGGTCCGTGGGCGGTCACCCTGTGATTTTGGAAGTTAAGCTACTACCACTGCCCGGAAGCCGACGGGCCGCTGTGTCAGAGATCGGCACCCGGCGCCCGTTGGCAGTACATACATCCGTTTGATCAGCATGATGATGATCAAGTTCTTCAACCTCCGTATGAAATTAATTTCCTATCCAAGGCAGTGCCAAGCAGTGGCAATTCGTACAGTCAAGGCATCCCGCTGATATCATAGTGTCCCTGGGGAACTCCCATGGCCCGACTGCCCACCTCGCGGCCTCAGGGATGGTACCAGCATCAGGCACGGCATGGTTCGAACGGAAGAGATGTTTTCCAGCTGGTTTCCTCCGCCGCTCACCAAATGGCGAATCCACGCGTTGCAGTCCCTTGACCGCTGCCGTGTTACTCCCGTCCCACCGCCACCTCCCGTGCGTGCTACCACAGTGAGCGGTCGACGAAATGACTTTTTCATTTCGCCGACTCAGAAAATCCCGAACACAAGATTCTGGCGATCGCTGTACGGCGTGGAAATCTGAAGTGCGCATACGGCAAAAATAATTATGATGAAAGTGACTGCCATGGCGAAGGAAAATAATCAGTGCGGTCTGGCACCGACCTGAGTCCTCATTGTCATTGAGCTGCACATGAACACATGTGATAATTACACATACAGAAGCTCACCACGCCACGAACCCGAGTCTTAAGGGATGTGGAAAGCCCCAGATGGCACCTTGTTCGTCATGCAGCAGGACTGTGCTCGGGCGATTGTACAGCGAACTCATCTCAGTCGAGATGTAAGGGTGGTAAAGATGAACCGCCTGAAAGGGTCGAATGAGAAACAGATCTGTTGTACGTTACGAACAGTCTGGTCAGAACTCCGAAAGAAAGGAATGAATGGATCAGCCATGCACCTCGTGGTCCATAGTTTCCATACGGCGGTTCAACGTTCAACATCAGGGAGCCACAAGGGACAGACTGAATAAATGCAAAGTTCAGAAGGGCTATTAGTATTAGGAAGTAGTCCCTTCCCATCATTCTACCGCATCAATGCCTGGGTGGACATTGACACATACTCATCCGACCCAAGGACACACTTTTCAGCGTCCTCTGAGCACGCTCGAGCATGCTTTCTTCTATGATAGCCTCTTTAACGGGACATCAGACAGTATACAACACCTGGAGCTCCGTCTCTTAAATGATGCTCAAGATGCAGTGTTATTTTCCGACTCCAACATCAGAAGGGCATGGACTTCTACCAAGAGACGGTACCCACTCGCAGGAGCCACCGTGCGAGGGCAAGACCTAGGCCTCGGAGCAGCAACGGAGATTAAGGGGAAAGGGGGCGGTGGAGAGGTTAGCAGCATCGGATCCGCCGCAGACCTCCACTTTGTCGTCCGCGAACGCGATCTTTCCGCCATTCGTCCTGGTGAAATCGTCTTTGGGAAGGTGGCCAATGCAGAAGAGGCTCGGAAACGTGCGACCGCAATTCTGGATGGCCCGCGTGCGCTGTCGGCAGAGCTGCTTGTGCAATTGTATGTTTTCCACGAATCCAGCTTCGAAAACGCAAGGGCAGATATTCTCCACGTGATGGGACTCGTGGCACATTGCGTCGCGGATGATATGGCGAATAGGACGCTCATGCGATGTTTCCTGGACACCCTTGCGAGGGGCGGAGGGCCTTCACCTGAGCCCACTCAAATGCCATTAGAGGAGAGGTTAGCGATGACAGTCCCTGCGGTGGAGCTCGAACCTACCCATCTGCGCTCGCTCAGCCCCGTAAGGCAACGCTGGCGCAGGGCAGTTGCAGGCGTAATAATCCAGTCGAGGCTCGCAAAGATGCAGGCGGGTTTCACCTTGCGAATGAGCCTGTTTTGACAAATGACGTGTATCCGTAGGGTGGGCAAACCCTTCCATGTCACCTCAAACACTCGACACAATCGATTCCTGCACAATCTGGCTCCACGACAATATCGCTCACTCATGCACAGAGCACGGCGGTCATGGAAAAGTGTCGTCAGCATAACCTGACATTCGAGCATGCGTACCTTGTGCTCGCTCAAGTAGCGATGACCAGGGTGCTCTACCGACGACACCTGCTCGGCGAAATGTCCGGCGAGGAATGGGAAGGTCGCAAAAGGCAACCATATAACACCGTTAGTCAAATCAACTTACGTCCGTATCTTGACAAGGCGTGGTTTGAACATGGTGGTGGCGGAGAGTTCGTGGCTTGCACTAGTTTTAACATTGACCAGCTCCCTTTCATGCCACTGGGCAGAACAGACCAATGTCGTTCCAAGAGCCACAAACATGACACAGAGCATGTTTTGGGGCCTAATTATGTACCACCATTCTCGAAGCTCCTCCCATTTGATTGCTTCATGCACCGCGCCGGGCTGGTCAAAAGGTTGGCTGCGGGATACTTCAATCATCCTATGTTTTTGGAGGTATCACATGCATTGGCAGTTGCAATTGCTGAACAGCGACGTCTCTGTGCGCTACAGTGGATGAAAAATACCAAGACGGGTGAACGAGATGGCCAGTTCAAAGTTCTGGCGCTTACGGATAAGCCTCTGGTCATGGCACATGGAAGATCTAGTCTCAGTAACGTGAGTCTCATTTGCCTTTTCAAAGACCAACTCTCACCTGCATGCTACCTGCACTGGGTAGGTGGACCCAATATTCCCGTTCGAGTATCCCTTACCGCCTACTCATCCGCTCTCGCCCCACTTCCCCGCCTTACATCCCATGAAAGCAGGCTATGCTGTCCCTGCCGTGACCTTGCCCCTGTCAGTCCCTGATGTGGGCATGGACTCGAAGATCATGGTGACGTATGATAGGACACGCTTTCACCCACGTCCTGGAGAGCTTCACCTCGGCGCAGTCATCTCGCGTGGACAGCTGGACCTATGTGCCACCTATGACATCAATGTATTCGAGGAAAGAGTTGTGACGGAATGGTTAGAAGAAGTGAAGGAGGCAGTGTTGTGGTATCTTTGCCGCTGAGCTCTGGCCAAACGCCCATCGAAATGATCGCGGACAGAAAGGAGGTTCCAGTTCATTGAGAGAGTTGTGTGTCGTAACAAAATCACACGACTTAGTCCCACGGCTGTCAGTTTCGAGACTTCAAGTTCCGAGGCGAGCCTGAGACTCTCTACCTGTCGACCCATCATTGAACGAGGGCTTTCCTGCAGGCGTAATCGTTAGGATCGTCCCGCTATGCATGAGTTTGTGTTGTGCAACGTGCTACTACAAATTTGAACGGCTGACCTCCTTTCCCCGGAGCCTCCCTGGATGATTGAAGTTGTTAGACGGGTGGTGAGTCCTTGCAGACTCGGACGACAATTAATGTCCGTCGGAATGTACTCAAGCTTGTTTCCCAGCCGCTCTGCGTGTGCACACACCACTTCCCATGCTACTTATCTTTGCCAGGTGTTTCAAGTGACAAGCCTGAATGAGTGACTGCGACGCCTTATCTGCGGCTTACGACAGAACGGTGCATCTCCGAACATCTCAGACTCTCAGAACGCGACCCTAAATTTTATCGTCACTGCACATATAGGTGTGTGCTCATCCTCCCATGCGTTCTAGACGACTGAGTGGGATCATCTGGAGTCAAACCCTCGGTAGTCTGTTTTAGGTCGTTGACAATGATCTTGAAAGTGTGTTGAACCAATGATTCCGTCTACTACAATGTCGCACGACATATCAATCGTTATCTGGTCCGAAGCTAGCTGAAGAAGCATACTCTTTTACTGTGGTAGACTCTGATGGTGCCTATGATCGGGACGATGATACGATCGATAAGCAACAGCCACGCGCAACACGGACGCTAATGAGTCGAATGTTTGAGTCAAGACTGCCGAAACGTCCGTGATTGCGCATGATAAATCAGTTTCAATTGCGTCTTGCTACGATGCGCGTCGATGGAACTGGTGCCGGACCTAGTGGCATACTTGAAACCACTTCAGATCACACATTCATGTTTTGGCAGCCTACCGGAGTTATGTCTCTGTCTGATGCAGGGGAAAGCGAGCTCAAAGGTAAAAGCAATCAACCTACTCACAGACGGGAAGCCGGAGGTTGACTCCAAAGCCAACTTAATATTGAAAGGCACGTCAACACCCCATCGTGTGACTCGTGTGACTATGTCGGAAAAAATATTTTTTGGTTCTAACTCATTGCAAGGGTTACAACCCCCCAAGATGGCCAAAATATGAGGACACCCTTCCAAGACGACCCGAAAGTATTCCAATTTTGTAAAAAGGGGGGTCAAAATGCCGTTGCCATACAGTTCCAATTTGGTTCCAAGTGGACTCCGCCCCCAGTTATTGATAAAAGGCGGTTGAACGAATGTCTAAATGCGTCTAAATGTGGCATGATTGGAAGGGGGGGTTGACAATTTGCGACATAGGTCAACAATTGGTGGAAGACTGTACTGTAACCCGTGTGGCACTTTACAAGATCTGAACGTTACATTCAGATAGACCTATGAGTAATTGCGAAGCAAGCCCACAGGATGCATGCATTCAGACCCAGATTGGCGGTAGGATGGCTATCATCTATTCAGTACTATACGAAAGCGATTAAACTGGGCTGTGCAAATGCCACAGTGATAGCGTATGTACTACCGTGATGTACATAGTCCGGGCAAGCGGAGTTAGAAACTCCATATGTAGCGCTATCATTCCGTGACGAAGGGTTCCTGTTTCCAGGAAAATACTAAATGAATCGTCAGGATCATCAACCAGAATCAGGCATTCCGATTCAAACCTTCAGCGCCCGGGTTAAACCGAACGTTTAAGTACAGGGTAGGTGGATGGGGGGTGCCTGTACATCATTCCCCACCCATCGTCCCAGACACCTCGTCAATCATGCCTGGTTGGTCGTTAGCCGATACCCATCCGACCCAAGGACGCACATTCCAACGCCCTCTTAGCTCGGCAGAACATAATTTCCACATGGACGCCCTGTTCAGTGGGACGGCAGACAGTATACAGCATTTCGAACTGCGTCTTTTGAATGGTTCTCAAGACCAACATCTAATTTCCGAGGCGAACGTCGCGAGGGCATGGGCCTCTACCAAGAGACGGTACCCACTCGCCGGGGCCACTATAGAGGCGCCAGTCATTGTTGGAGTCACGGAGGCCAAAGAGAATGGTAAAGTAGTTGATGACGACAAGGACATTAGCACAAACCTCCATTTCATCGTTCGCGAATGCGATCTTTCCGTTGTTCGTCCCGGCGAAATCATCTTTGGAAAGGTGGACAACGCAGAAGAGGCACAGGAACGTGCGACCACAATTCTGGACGGTCCGCGTGCGCTGTCTGCAGAGCTACTCGTGCAGCTGTATGTCTTCCGCGAAACCGAGTCCGAAAACGCAAGGGCGGACATCCTCCACGTGATGGGACTCATGGCTCACTGCGTCATGGATGGCATGGCAAACAGGACGTTCATCCGTTGTTTCCTGGACACCCTCGCGAGAGGTGGAAGGCCGGATTGTGAGCCCCCTCAAATACCGTTGGAGGCCAGGTTGGCAGCAATAGTTCCCCCGGTCGAGCTCGATCCTATCCATGTGCGCTCGCTCAGCAAGGCAAGACAGCGCTGGAGACAAGCAGCAGCAGCCATAATAATAGATAAAAGGTTCGCACGTATGCAGGTGGGTCTTGCCCCTCAACCTAGACGATCGATGTTGTTTTGATAGTATGGGTTTATGATATATGTAGGGCGGACATACAATCCCTTGCCGCGTCACACGCTCAACACAGGCCATCCCTGCACGATCTGGTTCCATAATGACGTTTTTCACCCCCGAGCAGAGCACAGCAATAATCGCAAAGTGTCGCGAGCTCAAGCTGACGTTCGGAAACGCTTCCCTCGTGCTCGCTCAAGTAGCGATGAGCAGGGTGCTCTGCCGACGATACCTGCGGGGCGAGATATCTGATGAGGAATGGGAGTTCAGGACAAGGGAGCCACACACCACTTTCGGTCCGATGAACGTGCGTTCGTACCTCGACAAGGCGTGGTTCGACAACGGCGGTGGCGGCGAGTTTATAGCGTTTCTCGGTTTTTATGTTTACCGGCTCCCATCCATGCCCCTGGGTGGGATGGATCAGCGATGCTCCAAGGACCGTAAACATGCCACAGAACAAGAGATGGACGCCCCGCCGTTCTCGCAGCTTCTCCCATTCAACCGGTTCTTGTATCGCGCGGGATTGATTTCAAAGCAAGCGAGGGAGTGTCGTGGCACTCCTTTGTTTACAGAGATAACGCACATGATGGAACGCAAGATCGCCGACTTCTGCCGCGTCATTATTGAGCAGCGGATGAGTCATAAAAGTAACGACGCTGGCGAAGACGAGGTTCTGGCGGTGAAGGACATACCTTCGATGATCGCACATGGGGGATCTAGTCTGGGTAACGTACGTCTCGTGCCTGTTTCCGCGCCTTTTATCTGATCCGGTATTAGCTTGACCCGATATTCCCATTGGAGTATCCTTTGCCTCCCAGTCACCCGCTCTCGCCCTACTGCCCGAAGGCACACTGCCTGAAGGCGGGGTATGCCGTCCCGCCACCGTGTTCGCCACCGCTCGCAGATGAGGTGGATACGCCCCCGACGATTGCCATAGACTACAACAGGACGCGCCTCCACGCACGTCCTGGTGAGCTTTACCTGGGCTCAGCCACTTCGCGCGGCCAACTAAGCCTATATGTCACTTACGACAAGAATGTGTTTGAGGAAGGGGTGGTCAGAGAGTGGCTGGACGAATTGAGGGATGCGGTGTCGTGGTATCTTGGTTGAAAGCATCGGTGTAGTATTACATCATACATGCCACTCAGGCCTTCAGGTACTTGGAGGAATATTCATATCATGAGGCAATTCCGATCGTGTCACAAGTCAGACCTCAGGCCTCAGGCTTCGAGTCGCAGTTTCACAAGTGCTTAGTGATAATTCCTTTTTATCTCTATCGGACATCGCAGTCAAAAGCCCCACGTATTAGGGGATATACTAACGATGGTGTTCGAATGGGTAACCACGTAATACTAGTGTAACCGGCGTTCATGGTTCAAAGGAAACAATGAACGAGAAAGAAAGGTTGTCAATGACCAAAAGAACAAACGTTGCGTGCAGTTCAAAAAGAGTTTTTGAAAAAAAAAGTCTGAAACGTAAACGAAGAGTAACCGACCCAGATGCATCGAGACAGAGAAAACCATAATACCCGATCCTCCCAGACCCCAGAGCGTATACGTATGCTCAGGGGCTGGACCGCCCAGGCACCCGGAAAAAAAGAAAGCCACCTCGAACAACAGGGAGGGTCTAGCCCCGCCGAGCCCGCTCTGGAAGGCCAACAATGGGTCTCGACCCAGGCGACCCCATACCCACGCCGCCATTAGAACTAGAACCTGCGCCAGTGCTCGCCATACCTGCATTCGGTCCTATTTTTCTTTCTCTCTCACCACCACCGACGACGTCTATCCGTTCCTCCCTCATGGTGCTGTCCTCCGACCGCCTCTTTTCCTTCTTCACGCTCTTGGACCCACCCGGTCGCTCGACCAATGCCCGCTTAGAGGTCGCCGGCTCGAGCGTCTGCGAAGGATACCGCTTGAAGGATGGCCGGAACGGCTCGCTGTCGCTCCCGCTCCCGCCTGTCCCTGTACCATGACTCCCATCGCTCGTCACGCTTGACTCCCGTGAACTCGAATCGCCAGTGGCATCCAACGGGAGCGAGGTCGTCGAAGCAGAGCCAAAGGCAAGCGTATGTGGGTGGGCCCCGAACATGGACATAGACGGCGGCGGGATCGGCAGGGAGATCGAAGCACCCTGCATCGGAGGAGATTTCATCAAACCGGCCAACGACACCGGAACGTGCGGATGGGCATGCAGTGCTTGATGGTGTGCTTGGTGTGCATGCTGACTTTGGTTGGTATGATGGTACGTCTGCGCGTGCGGATGCTGTGACGTATGCACCGTGAACGCCTGTGCCAGCGACGAGCTCGAGCTCGAGCTGGAGGGTCGACTGATTTGCTGATCCACAGAATCCAATGGACCACTGCCCGTGGAAGAAGAAGCAGACAAGATAGGCGCCCCGCTTCCCCCCTCCGTTTGCGGACTCCCACTCCCACTATCGCCCGGCCGCAGCCCCCTTCGCCTTGGAACCAAATTCAGCTTGAGAGACGCGCTCCGCGCGTTCACCGCCGCTTCGTAACTCTTCAGGTCGTCGTGCATCGTCGTCGATCGCGCAGGTTGCCCCACCCCATTGACCATCCACGGATGTGCTTTTTCTACCGTCGGCGTCACGCTCGGGAGTGACGATACCCTTACTCGTCGCCGCTGGCCAGATGGCGATTGTGGCAACTGGGTTGGGGTCGAGTGCTGTGGGAGAGAGGTTGGCGGCTGCGCGGTCGACACGGGCAACGATCCATCAAGTGCCGCCGTCGTACCTGCGGACCCACTCAATGGGGAGCGCAGATAGGTTTTCCACATATCCTTGAGCTCTCGCGTCTCCGAGGCCTCCTTGGATAGCCGAGGCGTTGGCAAGGCGCTAAGCGACATTACGCGCTCACGGCCCACGTGCGGGTTAGCATGCTGTTGCATGCGCGTTGGCATCGGTGTCGCGTTCGGCGAGTGTGGCATGACACCCACACCTAAGTTGGAGAAGAATGGCATCCCGTCTGAAGTCAAACTGGGCAGTGCGTTCGGATCATCGATTGACATGAGACCAAATGCAGAGGAAAACCCTCCTTCTCCTGCGCGCAGTGGTGGGTGCGAGGCCGGTGGCTCGGACAGACCAGGAAACAGTGGCGGCAGAGAGGACGAGGGCATCGAGCTTCGGCGCTGTGGATGGAGGACACTCATATGCGCTTCGTGGGCCTGGCTCTGTATCTCTCCTGAAGGGCTCTCAAACATCTCGTTGGCTGGTAAAGGAAGATGCACGCTCGACGAGGCAGCACTGGAAGGGACCGACTGCGAAGTGGCGCTACTGCTATCGCTGAAATCCAGAGACACCCTGCGGGGGCGATAGGCAGAGCCAACGAGTGCTGCACCATAAACCTCGGGAGTGAAAGAAGGCGGTTCTGAGGATGTAAATGAATGTGTCCGCGCGATGCCATCGTACGGCTTGGTATCGTCCAAGGGGGGACAAGTTCCAGATTCACCCCAGGCAGGGTACCAGTTCGAAGGCGCCTGGTGTGGCTGGGTCGCGTACATGCTTGGGAGCAGCGTGGGAGAGCTGCTGGAAACTGTAGGTGGCAACCCAACACGTCGAAGGAGGTCGGCCTGGGCGCGGTACTTGGCGGTTATGTCTACGTCTGGCGGTATCGTAAAGGGTACCTGGGACATATCTGATGCTGCCCATGCTGGGGGATAGGCAGGCGCTGCAGGGTTGAAGGTAAATGGGGTATTGAAGACCTGGTCCGAGCCGGGAAAGGACGCGAGCGGTGGGGGTGGTGGGGCCAAGATGAAGTCATCGAGGTGAGGCGGAAGCCGCGAAGCGAGCGGGGACGAGGAAGACGGGGAGCGGGGGGCCTGGTGGCCGGGCCCGCTCGGAGCGGTCTGCCGGTGAAATTTGACATAGGTACAACGGCACTTGCGGGACACGCATTTGGCTGTAAGATCCCGGCGCCAGAGAAGACAGTGCAGGGGCATGAACCATGGTGAGCGGAGAATGGGCGAAGTTGTGGGGTTACGTACAGCAGGGATTCGCACCGTCACACGGGAGAGTGGACTGGACACACTGGTCGCAGGCCTGTTTGGAGGTGGTCGCGCGAGACGCCGCAGCAGAGCCCTTTCTGCGGGTGCCGGCGACGGTGTTGGGGGGCGGTTTTTCGTTGGCATGGCACTTGTTGATGTGGCGGGCGAGGAGGTCGCTGGAGGGTGGAATGAAGACAGGGAAGGGTGCGGGGTGGGGACGGGGCGTACCTTCGCGCAAATTGATCACCACAGTATTGGCATTTGTAGGGGCGATCGCCGGTGTCTGGACACGGATGGGGATGAGCAGGCGGGGTCCGGTGGAGCGGGTGGGTACATACGCGATCGCATGTGTCGTGCGACATGCTGAGGACGGGTGAACGTTGCCTGGCAGACTGGACATTTGTGATCCCCAGCCATCGCTGTGAATGTCGTCGATGTGGTCCAAGAGTCGCTCGCTTGCTGGTGAATCCAACCCGATGACACAACTTGTATATATTTACCGCTATCCAATCTGTACAACCCCAGATCTCAGATTCCGGCTCTAACCGGCCAATGATGTCATCCCACCTCTTTCATCGCTTCGCTGCACTTCGCCCGCCCGTCTGCCCCGACCGAGCCCCCGCTGGCCGCACCCAGCCCTGCAGACATCCCCCCGCAGCCCATACACAAGAGCAGAGACCCACTGAGACTGGTCGTTGTCAAGACAATGGGTGAAGTGTGTGACGCCATTGATTACGTCTGTTTACGCAAGATCGTGGCGGAAATCAAACCGCTGCAGCGTGCCCGGTTGACGTCAGACCCAACGTATCCGGTCGAGTGCGTCATGCTCACTCACCTCGGCGCCGCCACGGGCACGAACACTTCTGCTTTCGCACTGCAGCTGCAGGTCAGCATCGCATGCAAACACAACGTGCCCCCCTCCCCCACACTGAGATGACCCCGTTTCCGGCTATCAGGTATTCCCCACCCTCGCGAAATAGACGCCACGCGTCCAACAATAGAAATAAAACGCCGAGCCGAAAAAACAAGGTTGGGGGCGCTCCTTCCCTTGAGTAAGCACCCTCGTAGCTAGCGAGCGTGCTGTCCCGTTCATTTAACGGAGCTCAGCGCATCTCGCAGCCCCCTGGCGATGCACGGCTGACGCTGCGCCCCCCAATTATAATCGCTAGTTCAGGGCCGCGGTCTCGTGCGCAGTATCGTTGCCCTTCATTCATCAGGTGCGCAGCACCGTGGACAAGTTCATGAGAACTAGTTTGGGCCACGCGACCTGACTACAAGCGCAGGACACTGTCCCACGGTGACGGGAACGTCCAACGCAGTGCCGCTATCGCAAGTAACAGAGCCCGATGGGGTGCAAGTGGCTGATGTAATTGGGTTACGATCGTGCCACCGGCGTCATCGTCTTCGCCGCCGTCGCACCGACAAGGGAAGAAGGGGCCAATCGGGCACAGCCTACCCGCTCAATGAAACGGCTCACTGCCTTCCGATTCCGGCCGAACACGGCCCGATCTCATACGTCATCGCGTGCGAACAGAAATACAAAGCAAGACGAATCACACTCACGGTGCCAGATTGTCCACGCCGATGTAGCTCATGTCCACGGGGATGTAATGTTTGTTCGGTAGCTTGTACGTCGCTTCGACGACCCCAGCATTCTCTGCGATCAGTCGCTCGCCCATCTTGTATAACGTCGCCTAGTTCACCGTCAAACCTGTGAGCCATCAACATGGCGGCTGCGCTTACCTGCACACTGGCGCTTTCGTCGATCGCGAACAAGTCCAGTGTAGACGTCCTGGCTCGTTCAGCCACACCAAGCGCTTCCCAGACGGATCCTTTTGTATCCCCGCCATTCTTCGGGACTTCGAAGCCAAATACCTTCTCGTCAGTGGGCACGGGAATCGAAATCGGTGCAAACCGGTACTCGAGGTCTACGGATGTACTGAAAATGCGCTCAGAGACCTCGACAAGAGTCGTGTATTCGTCGCGGAAGAACCCCTGGAATGCCGATCCAGTCGACTTGAGCACTTCGGGAAGCCTGTCAGTAAAGCCAAGCACTCTCATTGAATCCGTCGCCATACCCAACATGTCAGCAATACCCGCTGTCACGTTTGCCAGCAGCGTCTTTCCATCTGTCTTTTCAAGCTGTGGTTCAAAGAAAGGTCAGCAAGAAGGTGTTGCCAGTAGGGACAGAGAGGGAGTATATATGTGCACATGGAAGTGACTGCGGCAGCGCGTCAAGCTATATAAGAAAAAGGGCTATCCGGTTTGACTCCATGGCCTAGACCTGGACCATGTGGAGTCGACTGGACAACACGCATCAGCTTCCGTGTTTCCGCGCCTCCCGGCTCCACTTTAGGTGGCGCTCCGTTTCAGTCGACCAGCTATACAGCCATAAAGAGAATGATAGTGTCGGAATCAATGACCCACCGTGGCCTGGACAACCCGCTTATCATCCCCGTCTCGATGGAACGCGTGTGTATGTGACTTGTTTTCGCCGCTCACGTTGATCCGGGACCAACGAAGCTGTTCGATGGTAATAAATGCCTTCCGGAGATGTGCGTACTTGGAAAGCACGTGAGTGCCTAGGTGGAGGGCATAATGTTCGGGAACAAGAATGTGATCTGAAAATTTCGCTAAATCTAATGCGAGGTCATCAATCCAGGGACACCAAAGCGGCTGGGAAAGTGGTACAATAGATGATGTTCTTCACTGTCAACGATGCGACGGTGAGACGGGTGTGAGAAATAGACGCGAGGAGAACGTACTGGAGTCCGTGGCGACAACGACCGAGTTGTCCGCCTGGGTGTACCTACATCACCAAGTCCGTCATGCTCCAGAGACGGTCTCGGAGCCGACGCGAGAGCACTTACGACACATCAAAATCACCCTCGACGAGCAGGGTGACGTTATACTCGACAATATGATGCACGCCATCGTTCTCGCGCTTGATGCGAAAGACGCGCACCTTGTCCTTTCCGTAACGGGCTGCTTTGAGGGTGACGTCGGGGGTGGAGGAAGCCATGACCAGGAAGCAGGTGGTCAGAATGAAATGCGAAGCTGAAACGCGATAGATAAGAGAGGGCCGAGGCAACACGTGGGATCGACTCTCGAACAGATAAGGGATCGACTGTGCTTCCTGGCGTGGTGTCGACGCGACGCGGATGCCCGTGGCGCGAAATCACATGCAACTTCTCTATCCCACTCGCAGCACCAAATTTACTTGTATCGTCTGTGAGTGGGTAGATATACCAATGAGTGGGCAGGTGAACTCGGAATGACGGTGAGCCGCAAACTGGAAAGAAGACTGGGTTGATTAGTAAGGGCTCGGCAAGATCCGCGTGTTGACAGCGTCGAAGCAAGCGCCTGAATCGGAGCCACTTGAAATGATGGTGGCCAGACTCGGAGCCAAATGCTCTTGGGCTCAGGTCTGAGATCTGAGCCACTGAAGTTGCCTCTGATCATGGCTCAAGTTGCTGCTGTGTACTGATTACGGCCAAGCACATGAGACATTCACAGGTTGCGTCTGCGGCTACTGCTAATTAAAGGTCCCAGATCCCAGGGTGCCCAGGTCGTTGACATGTGCCACTGATCGCCGAACCTAGGTATTGAGGAACCTTCCAATGGTGTTCCTCTGATGGAGGTAAGTGAACATGACTATATATATCAAGTGTGCATACGAAGTTGCAGGCTATTACGTTCAAGTCCCAGCACAAAATTCGCATTCGCAGATAGCAGAGAGTTTTCAAGGTACAACTGTACAGTCACCCTAAATCGCCATGTCGCACGGCACCAGATTCGCTGCCAAGAGCCAGGGCTTTTGTGACCTATTAACGCCTATATTTACCTTTTCTTTGTTAGATTAGGTGATGGATGGGCAGTGTTTCTGCCTCCGAGACACGCAACTTGCCACAGTTGGTCTCAGACCATAACGCTACTCGCAAGGTACCGGACATTCTTTGCAATGCTCCTGACCTCAGAAACGCTCGTTGCTTGACATGATTGATTACCGGTTCAGCGCCAAGTCGAACATGAAGCCCACGTATCAAATGGACCGTGATAAGAGTTGGGTACTGGCGCTCGCGCCGCTGCGATGGAGGACCGATCAAATGAACTCCCAGAGCGAGTGTGCCATTTTTGTACTAAATGACTTTTATTTGGAGCCAGTGCAGCAACTAGGACAGTCCCAAGCTAGCAGTAACATGGACCGTCGGTTAATCTATTGATCAATGTCTCAGTATCTCAGAAAGACTGAGGTGAGCCACGAATGACGATTCCGTATACGATTCCAAGTTGATTATACTCTTTGAGGAAACATTCTGGGCTACTAGCAGGTACTTTTGGAACTATGGTTGTCCTTGTTTCACGCCAAACTTCTCCATGCAGTCACATAACATGGATCGTCTCAGTTCGCGTTCCCACCAACCTTAACTTTCCATTGCTTGGACTTGTGGACTCGTCGGACAGCGTAGGATATATAGCTCACCGCAGCTACCTGATGATTCCCAGTCATCCCCTCCTCTCGAACTCATGTCTGTCTCTAAAGGAATTGCCCTCATTACTGGATCTGCCCAGGGTATTGGACGAGGTATTGCACTTCGCCTTGCCCGGGATGGGTTCGATATTGCCCTCAATGACCTCCCATCGAAACGCGATCAGTTACATGCTGTCGCTGATGACATCCAAAAGATTGGTCGAAAGACGCATTTAGTTCCCGCTGACATCACCATCGAAACAGAGGTCAAGGGCATGTTGCAAGGCGTCGTGAAAGAGCTCGGAGGAGTTGATGTTGTAAGTCGTCTATCTCCAATTCCCAGTCAGATGCACTTCCAACTGCCTATCACAGATGGTGGCGAACGCGGGGGTCGGTGAAATGAGTGAATTAACGTCTAGTACAGTTCAGTCCTTGATTTCCTGTAACATGGATAAAGATGTTTGTAGCTGACCTCGACACATGGGAGCGCATCATGTCCGTTAATGCGCGCGGAACGTTTTTGTGCTACAAGTATGCCGCAGCACAGATGATCGCACAAGGACGTGGGGGAAGGATCATCGGTGCAAGCTCGGCCGTTGGAAGGCTAGGGGTCCCCCTAGGCTGCGCGTATTCAGCGAGCAAGTTCGCTGTCCGCGCCCTGACACAAAGCGCTTGTAAGAACTATACTTTTCTCTTCTTCCCTTTCGATGACATGCGTGGTGGTTCATCAGCGCTGGAGCTAGGGAAACACAATATCACGGTGAATGCATACGCTCCCGGCTTCATCGAAACCCCACTGGGTACGTGTTGGTGACGGCCGTTGAACCCGAATTTAATGAAATCAACATCTGGACAGCAACTGCCTTGCTAGCAGACAAAAAGTTGGCATCGGTGGATGAAGAATTGTTGCAGTGGCTCATGAACGTACGTTTTTTGTGACATCATATAACAAATATTGGGTGAACGGTCTGCCAAAAGCATCTGATGAGACGGCCTATCAAACGCAACGGCCAGCCAGAGGATATAGCGGGTATCGTGAGTTATCTTGCTTCAGCAGAGGGGCAGTATGTCACCGGCAAGTCTACGTCCATTCCTTCTTTCGTGTTCGTTTACTGACATTCGCCTCATCAGGACAATGTGTAAGTCTTGGTGCTTTGCTGTACTGGAACAAATTGGGTACCAGGTCTGAATGGACTTACGACAGATCGCCGTTGACGGAGGAGTCACTATGTCTTGAGATGCTGCCACGTTCCACTGATGTTGGGTGTCGCCACGTGTAGAGCAGGCTAGTACCAGACTCGCAGGAGTTGAGTTAAACACATTCCTACTGAAGATAGTGCATCCGGATGGATCTTGTCTTGGATTCCTTGCAGAGCACACTGAACGAACCGAAAGTCATTGCTTTCCTTTATGTTCTGGATTAAGTTGGACCTGGGCCCCCAGGCCTCAGGTTTCTCTGTACGAGTCAGTGCAATGCGGCAGTGTCTATGCATGGAGAGTCTTGGGGACCGATTTTGTCGGCAGAACTTTGGTCACGAGTTCAAGTCTGTATCATTAGGTAATATTGGAATTGTTTCCTTTCCACGTACTATATATCACTGGCACTGGGACCGTCCAGCACTGGATGTCTTCTTCTCTGCAAGGCGCCAATAGACTTGTCCGCGAATATGACATTCAACCAGAAGAATATGGAACATTCATACGACCCGCGACTCTGTATAGCGACTCGGAAGGGGTATCCTGTCACGATGCCGCGAGGCGCCGAACGGTCGAAAGGGCACTTTTACGAAAGCTCGATCTTCGTACCGCCTTCCTCGTCTTAGTTTCCATCATGAACTATGTAAGTAACCTCGGAGCGCCGCGTGCTTCGACGGCTCAACTTTTCTTTCCAGATGGATCGACAGAGCGCAGCGTGAGTTGTCCATGGGCTGGCTCCCTGTATCGGGTACCACCTTTTAACCAGGGCCGCGCGACTGAACGGTTTGGAAACCGATCTTCAAATCTCTGGCACCCAATTCAACACTCTGATCGGCATTTTGTATGTCGGTTACACGCTGATGCAAATACCCTCGTGAGCTTCGATCCCTTTGATACGATGATATTTCATCGACTGTTTCTAGGAACTGGTTTCTTAATCAGGTCGCGAGGCCGTCTGTATACCTCTCCACTGGCGTGTTTCTATGGGGGTTGCTGTCTATCACTATCGGCGCCTCTCAGAGGTAAGAAGTTGCAGTGATGTTGCTCTAATATCAATCTGACTATTGTCGAGTTACTATGCAGTTCTTATCTCGCGTTTTTTACTTGGGTCTGCGGAGGCTATGTTCTCGCCGGGGGCCATTTTTCTTCTTTCGAAATGGTAATATTTTTATGAACTCTTATCCAACGTTTGCCTACATCATAAGGTGACAGGTACACACCCAAAGAACTTGGCTTGAGACTGGCAATTCTCATTTGTGGAAGTTTCATAAGTAATGCATCTGGCTCACTGATCGCATCTGGTATCCTGTCTATCATGGACAATGTACTAGGTGTCCGTGCATGGAGGTGATTAAATTAGTGCAGCCCTTATTATGCATCCTTATTTGTTGTTGATTTCCAGGTGGTTATTTTACGTCGAGGGATTTCTGACGCTCATCCTATCTGCTATGTCGCTCTGCATAATTCCAGACTTCCCTTCATCACCTGCGAGTTGGCTTACACAGGAAGAGCATCTACTTGCAAAGATACGAACGGAGGTGGATCCATATAGCCTTGAGCGAGCTCCGCCCGACGGAACAAAATATTCTAGTTTATGGGCTGTGGTGGCAGACTGGAAGATCTGGTGGTTAGGCATATCTGTCTGTGGTGTGTTGGTTGCTATTTCATTTGGCAACTTCTTTCCTACGCTATCTGCGACCATGGGCTACAGTCCGACCGTCACTCTTTGGCTTTGTGCTCCCCCTTGGCTGATTGCGGCAGCTACATCTTTTATTGTGACAAGGTTTTTCATTAATCATTGATATAATTCTAATTGGATTGTCCGTGATCTCTTTTTTGGCAGGCACTCGGATTCTACTGGTGAAAGGTTCTGGCACATCACAGCCGCCCTAATAAGTGGCGTCTTTGGATTTCTGCTTGCGATATCGACGATGAATCCTACAATCCGTTACATTTCTTTGTATGTCATCTGGTTTTGGAACTGGAAGCCATCTCGATTTCATGATGATTTTCAAGCTTTTTTATGACACAAGCGCAGATTGCATATGTGTTACTGATGGCCTGGGCAAGTAACTCTATCCCCGAGTCATCTAAACGAGCTGTTTGCATCGCCTTCATCGGCACAATTGCTACGTGTGGCAACGCCGGGGCTTCGTGAGTACCCTCAATTATTACTATATGGTCCAACCAACTGATTTCCAAGCCAGATATATTTGGCCATCGTTCTGGGGACCAACTTACACCAACTCCTTCATCATATGCGCCTTGGCAAGCTTGCTGAGTATTACAATGTGTTGGATTTTTCGGTCACATCTCGCACGGCTGAACAAGGAAGCAGATATGACGGAGTCCATGTCCAGATTACCAAAAGGCTTTAGATATCTTCTTTAGCATGCTTTTGGAGCTCAATCACGTCTACAGTGTCATATGCTACTATGCACACGCTACACATGAGAACTTAGCGACCAGCGATAGAGTAATCGCAATTGAGTTAGCTGAATGGGAATGTGATCTCTACAATACTGAAGATGAACCTGTTTACTTGAGTACAGTCGTTTCTGCCAGATGCACCATGATCAACTCAAGAGGAGACGAGTAGCTCAGATACCTGGATTGGCTGCACGTCAGAGGGTAAAGGTTATCATAGGCCCTGCACTCCAACCTCCCCTCATATTCGGCAATGCATCATGTTTGGGTTGAGCAGCCCTCGAAGTTTGCACGGCTAACCATGCTTTTGTAGTGAGATAGTGTGCAAAAGTTCAATTCTCTGTCCACCAGATGCTTTGAGTCCTTGACATCATGCGAAACTACGAGCTTTCACACGCCGGGTAGTCCAGGTTATCAGGGTGTTTTTGTGACCGGTTTCGATCATGACGGCGTTTGCCGGGTCGCCTTATAGTAGGGCGATATCACGTTCGTGCTCTTCGTTGCTAGTTGTGCGGCAGTACCTTTTCTCGTTCTTACTCTTGCGGGGTCGCAGAACTCAGAAGGAGGTGTTGACCTTCGCGAGTAATGATCCAAGTGCGGGACGAACGCGCGAATGAAAAGTAGTCTTATGATGAAACTGTTCGTTTATGGGACACCGCTTCTGGCAATCTTGTCGGGCAACACCACCAACATTTTGATGACCTACTCGCAGTCTGTTTTTCCCCCTGTGGTGAATTTATTGCATCCGCAGGAGCAGACGAAATGATTTGCGTTTGGCATGTATGGGATTCCATCAAGTGTCAGATAATCCTACTACTAGTTCCGTGTGTGTACTGGTCCTCATTGTTCTTGTCAGTGACTCCCTGCCTTTAAAGTAGGTCACCTGCCCTGAACTTCGTTCGCACTCCACTCAGTATTTCTTAGAACCCATCTGTCAAAATTTGGCATGCTGGAGCCGAGGCTTTTCCCTCTTCAGCTGTAGGTATATGGAGCATGACTTTCCATCTACTCTTGTTTCTCAGCAGCATCCTGAAAACGCAATCACACCCGTTGGGTCACCTGAAGCACGTCACGCTCGGCTGTCATTGGACTTTGGGCAGTCCCAAACATCCAACTTTAAGTAAGTCTTAATTGTTCCTTCTATGATTCGGATACCATGATAACATTTTCTCGTTCGTCCCCACGAAACTCCTAGTACCAACTGCCCTCCGCCACCCGACCTGATACGCTATATCATCAAAATCTCCACCGAGTATCATGCTGGCGGCGCTTTTGGCGACGTCTACAAATGTATCTACAATGCTGCTAGGTCGAGGGAGGCTAGTATGGGCTTGCTCTTCCGGTCTACTAATATTTACAGGTCTCATAGGTCGCAGTGAAAACGTTCCGACTTAAGTTCGGGGTAGACGGGGAGCCGCCCGATGCCATCGTCAAGGAAATTATCTGCCTCATAAACAGGAAGACATAATCTGAACTCGTTCCAGATGTCCCAAAGAGAGCTCGGAATTTGGAGAAGACTTGATCATATCAATGTTGTTCTATTCCTCGGTATCGCTTTTGGATTTGGAATACGCGGTTCCGCATCTTTAGTATCGCTATGGATGAAAAACGGGTCACTTCAAAAGTTCTTAATGAAGCATGATGAACTGTTAGGCGTGCAACACCGGCTTCAGTTTGTGAGTTAGCTTATTATTTGACCTTTGTCTCGCCCTCTGACATTTAAGACAGTTGCTAGATATTGCCAACGGATTGCACTACTGTAAGTCGCCAATCTATCTCCAATGAATCAACGCTCAGGCAGCATTTCTAGTACATTCGATTCCGTACTCGATCGTCCATGGTGACTTGAACTGTGTGCGTCAGAGTGCAAGTCTTCGTGTCATTTTTACTAAGGACTGATGCAGAACAATATTCTCCTCGACGAGGACTATGATGCACGCCTGGCCGACTTCGGCTTTGCTTCATTGATAGGGAACACACCGGAAGGATTGACCTATCTCCAAATAACTACGCCACGTCCCGGTACCTTGCGCTGGGCTGCACCAGAGCAAGTTGCCATTGAACAGCAATGCACTCAAACCGTCAAAAGTGATATATATTCCTTTGGATGTGTGGCGTTGCTCACAGGATAGGTCCTACGATTAAAACTTAACCCTGCAGGGATGTCTATCTCATGCGAAACTTGAAGGTCATATCGGATGTTTCCACAGGTACTGTCTGAAAAACAGCTATGGTCTGATGTTAAGGAAGACGTAGCAGTCATCACACACTTGTTAAAGGGTGACAGGCTGGGCAGACCACAGTCACGCCCAATAGACGACTCGCACTGGGAGTTGATTCAGCATTGCTGGCTGCCCGTGGAGGAATGGCCTGTCGCACAGGTTATGATCTCTACTATCCAAGGGTTCTTGCATTTTTTCCCTATAGCAGAACATCTTCGTGACCTGCTCAAATGTGAGTCATGTCTACTTATTCCCGAGGATGACACTGGGAGGCAGTATTCTGCTTCTTTGTCGGTAGACCTGTTGCAAAATGCCTCAGTCGATGCAGAAGAAAATCTTGTCTTCCGGCTCACGAGTCGGTGCCCTACTAGTGTTCCTGTCCCCCAGGATGTTCCGTGTAGGCGGCCATCATTCCATACTCTAAGAACGCAGTCTCTTCTGGACAGGCCGATGCTGTTGGAGAATCATCTCCGGCTATCCTGCCACCCACCCATGATCGTCCTGATCACCCCGTCGACAATACTTCCAATCCGAGTATCGGGGAATTATACGCCTGTCTTTGGACAAGCGGTGGTGCTATCTGTGGCCTTAAGCTAGAAGCTACCGGATCCCATGTGAACAGCCATTTGCACGACTTTCATGGGTTCCGTGGCTACCGGACTCGACCAACTACTTGCGGTTGGGGCGGATGTGGAGTAACAATGCAGCAGTACAACATTGCAAGACACGTAGTGACACGCCACTTGCAGCTTCCGATGACTTGCCCCACATGCTCTAAGCAGCTTTCCGTCGGGATGTCTTTTCCTTGCATCTACGTATATGTTCTGGAGCCAGTGGCACGTGCTGAACACGAGGAAAATACATTTGTAACCTTGGCACATCGCAAATGATCTTCTAGGTTCGAGTTCCTTGCGCCTTTGAAACACGATCTAACATATTTTTTCTACGTCTTCCGAACAGACATTTCTTACGGTCCTTTCTATGCCTCGTCCCCTTGTTGCAATGCTCTGTAAAACTTAACATTAGTTTGTCTGATATCGATTACCTAGCTTTGAATGCTTTCCAAGTAGTTCCAATGTATGAATGGATCGTCTAGTGGAAGGAGCACGATCCCTTGAAGATATGGTGTGGCTTTATGCCTCTCAGATAAAGACATTGCAACGGACTAACACATCGACTAATTATACCCTGCTAGCGGAGTGGTCGCCATGCCGTCCCCCCCCATCTCCATCCTCGTCATCCCCCCCCCATCTCCATCCTCGTCATCTACCCTGACCCTCGACGTTACCGGTGATCCCGACAACTTAGTCCGCAGGGACTCGTACTTTCTCCTCTGTGCGGCCGACACGCTCGGCCCTACCTTGTCCACCGCGCGCACGAAATCCGCCGCGGTCACGACCACGCACTCCTGTCCGTGGTCACGTCGCCATCCTT
>JBBPKG010000322.1:15427-30947 GCA_038089115.1 Fistulinella cinereoalba | reverse complement strand
TTATCTCACCAGGCCGATGACGCCATCGGCACGCGGCGCCGAGACGGCAGGCTAGCATTGGCCAGGCTGCGCACGAGTGGCGAGCTTAGTCAATTAGTCTAGTATAAATTTTCTTTTAAACTCAATTATTCTAGGTTCAAATTTCAAAGAGGGGCCTTTTCTTTTCCGTAAAAAAACCCATTTGATCAAACTTCTGATCTGAGCGGACACTGGCAGGGGCCCGATTCTGTGTCCCCACATACCTAAGCCGGCGGCAAGCGGGGCAGGGTCGTAGAGCGTGGGTCCGTGATCAAGATATGTCCCTTTCTTTCTGTTTACAGGTATATTGCGACCACGGCAAAACTTGATAGGTCTGACAAATGTAACCAGATAGCAGCCACGGCAATCATATGCATGAACGAACCCCTTAAGGAACGCTAAGCACTGCTCAGTGTATGTGTCACCAGACTCACCACTACCGTTCTAGTGAATTATTGATACGGTACGTACTTTTAAGGAATGACTTGAACCAGGGCATGCTAACATGGCAACAATACCACAGTCCATGGCGCCTAGTAGGGTCCAGAGTCGGATATAGAAACTTAGCGAAGTTCCCTGGAAGAAGCATAGATAAAATAGGAGGATGTAGTACATGTCTTGGGGTGATAAAACGGCACACACTCGGCAATCATGGCTATATGATGCAGTTGCTTCCCAGTAGCTTATCCACGGTGTATTTTGCATGCGCTAACAAATCCTGCCGCCTCGTGGCTTACGGTTGTTCAACCAGTGGAATGCCCACACGACATCGATCTTTCCCCTGAACTCAGGGATCGGAAGAAAAATCGCACCGAGCCGTAACTCGCCCGCAAATGTCCCACGCCATGGACCACGGTGCAGATGCCAGCTTGAAGCCGTTCAATCGCAGGCTGTGAAGAGGAGGAAGGGTCGCGGGAGACATCATGTCGCAAGCGGCGTCACGCGTCACGGGTGTGCAGGCCCATGATGGCCGAAGTGGACGGCAGAGACTCTCTCCCCGCCCAAGGCATTCGACTGATCGGCGAGGCGTTGTCGCATCCCAGGTCTTGTTAAGCCGTACCAGTGGCTGCACATGCCGGCCGACAATCAATCGACGAGACGCGTATTACATAAGCATGTCCTGACACGCCCATGCGGTTTACTTTTCCTCCATCCAGGACCTCAAGCGATGTGATGTTTGGTTTCCCACCAATTAATAAACTTACTGTACTTTGGATCTGGGAGAACATACAAGTTCCGCTTAGATTAGGAGTCGCCATTGCTTGAAAGAACCATGCCGATTTTGGCTGACAAGCGTGATTTTCCGAATCTTAGTACGCAGCCAGCTCCTCGTGACCACTACAGAGCGTCAAAATGACCACTCTGCAGTACACTGGTCCTTCCCACTGGTACAAGGAGCTTGCGGAGTTGCCTACCCCGACATCAGCCAGGTTCATCAACACCGCCGCTGTTTCTGGTGTCTCCGGTGAGTAACACGTTCGATCGATCACCTGTGGTTCGCTCAGCTGCCCTCCGCAGTCTCTCGCGTTTCTTATTCTATTCGCGACCATGAACGGAACGCGAAACGATCCATCTCGAAGACCTTCACCTTAGCTAGCTCAGGTTCAACGATCGGCTCAGTGATATCCTCAGTGATAAGCCAGGATCCGGTTGATATCGTGGATACCCTTTATTCACCTTCAGAGAAGCGTCGTGCACATCTCAAGGAAGTGTCCGATGCCAACGGTCCCAAAAAACGCTTTGTGGAGGTGTGGTGTGGCATCCAGATGGAGGCATCGCTTGAGGTCACGCAACAACACGGACAGTTTCATACAGATGGTATAGAAACATTCGCGTACTGCTTCTCTTGGATGCTCACCCCTTGGCCCCTTAGATTACTTGCGATCGTTTTCGTTTACACCCTCTGAAACTGCGCTGGTCTATACCGCTGAGGGCAATCCTGAGACTCGCGAGAAACAAACAGATAGTCCATACCCAAAGTTCCGCTTTACTCCTCATTTCGGCGAACAGTTCTATACCAAAAAACGACCCACTCTCTTTCTATTCCGCTGGAAATTGTCCCACGATGAAATGGCCGCTTCGGTCACTGAATTGTCGCTAGATCAACCTCCAGACATTCCCGTCTTGTTCGGACAAGCAACCTTCGCAACAGAGACGTGTCTCTATGCTACCGGATACGAGCAAACTAGTGATGGAAAGCTTTTAGGCATCAAGGGGTGTTTTAATCGCCCAACTAGCATATGGCAACTCATTATTCCGAGCCAAAATACGGGAGAAACAGCGACTATAGCATGCAAGTCTGTGAGAGTGGAGAACATGGGGCACTCTCCGCGCTCGCCGCGTGTTTTGTTCGACAAAGAACGTGTCCCTACGGACATATTCTGGCTCTCCAATCCGGTGGGCGGTGCGCATGCATCCACAGTCTCCCTTCACGTTCGCGACCTCAGGAATGATGCGGATGTCAGGCTTCTTGTGGACACCGTGCTTGACCCCACGCCACACGAATTTCCCGGCTTATACCCTGAATGCAACCTGAATGAATACCCTTTTCTTAGACTCGACAACAAGGCTTACCTTTTGGTACAATCGCTTTGGCGCAGTCGCTCGACGCTGATCTTGATCGATGTGCAATCTGGTGCTATTACCGATCTTACACCCCCTTCGGATGCGGATGGTCACGCATTATACAGCTGGAGCTTACTCGGAACTGATGGAGAGCGTTCAGTATTATGCTCGCGCAGCACTCCGACCTCCGCCCCAGATGTGGTTCTTTTAACTTTGGCGCAAGACGCCCGCGTAGAGAACGTACAGGTGCTTGATAGCCCGGCTCTCTCTCCCAGACGTGCGTATGGTCACGGTGCAACTGGATCAAAGACCCGGCTAATTTGAGCCCTAGTCCAAGAAGCTATTGATCGCCTTGATGCACGCATCATACCAATTCCAGATAGACATCCCGTCGAAACTATCGTTATCCGATCGAAAGCGTACGTGGAGGCACAAAAACCTTTCTGTTTGACGATCATACACGGGGGGCCTCACGCCTCCTTTACTACATCATTTGCTCCGAATATCCTGGCATATGCCCTCGAAGGGTGTGAGTCAAACGGTCTTCAATTTCCGTAGTTGATTGACCCTCCTCCAGACACTGTATCTTTGCCAAATTATACTGGTTCCATGGGTTATGGAGAGAAGTACATCCAAAAGCTTATCGGAAAATGTGGTTCGCTTGATGTTGCGGACTGCCTTTCAACGGTAGAGGAACTCATCAAACGCGGCTTGTCTGAGCCAGGAAGACAACTCGTCCAGGGCGGAAGTCACGGCGGTTTCCTCACTGCTCATCGTAAGTCTTCAAACGGCACTCCATCACGATCCATGGAAGTTGATCGGGTCTTCCTAGTCATCGGCCAGCACCCCGATGTGTTCAGCGCAGCTTCCGTCCGGAACCCTGTGATTTCAGCCGGCGAGCTCTGCGCCTCCGACATTAACGACTGGGCATTCCGCGAGTTTGGGCTCGCCTTTGGGCCTGGAACGCACGTCATCCCTGAGAGCTTTGCTGCCCTCTATGCCGCTTCGCCGATTGCACACGTGGACCATGTGACGACGCCGGTGTTGATCTTACTGGGTGAGGACGACCTGCGCGTGCCCCCGACGCAGGGACGGGGGTATTATCATGCGCTCAAGGGGCGCGGTCGCGTGGTGGAGATGTTGGTGTTCCCAAAGGAGACACACCCGCTTGATGGTGTTGAGGTTGCGAGAGTGTCGTTTGAAGCTGCGCGGGACTGGTTCCGGGCATTCTCCAAGAATGTAGAGTGACACACGACTGAGGAAGCCGAGGTCGCGGCACACCAGGACTGGGTTATATGTCATGTATCACACCCGTATCCATGGTTTGTGCAAACGCACGTTTTGAAGGTCGGGGCTTCGGGCTTGAACTTGGTGGCACGTTAGGTGACTGGGTGACTGACGCCCGAGGGATATACATACGATTCAGAAGCGAACGAATCTTCGCCCTGCGGCACAGTGTTTCAGGTTACTGCGCATAGCTTCGGCTCTGACTCTACGAAACCAACCGACCAGTAGATGTAGTATGTATACGCTGTTGCGGTCATGGAGATGGTAACAATTCGTTGAATCCAACTTCCCCTCGCCAACAGAGTCATGTATGGTACGTCGAGCCCGATGTTTCAGTTGCACGGACATGCACTTGCTAGTACACTTGAATTCACATTCGTCACTTCTGCACTTGCTTCTGCATGTCGCATGACCCAAGGGTGCCAAACATGATTCATCATATTTGTCTTAGGTGTACCAGTCACTATGACCCTACCAATATCACTATACAACCGTTTCCCTCTCGAATAAGGGAAACTCAGAGGAGAAGAGCGAGTGAAGTTGCAAGCTCGTGCATGCGTCTTCCGAGTCGGAAGTGCCTCATTCGAGGTATTCAAATGCCATCGTGAGCTAGTCTGCGAGAGACCGGATAATCTATGAAACACCGCGAACCTTAACGAGTGAGGCAAGCCGTCGCGGGCGGATAAATATGTAGCGCGGTCCTTCGCGCGGGCAAGAATTCCTAGTTCAAATGCCGTTCACTGGCAGAGGTGCTCGCTGTATCACTTGAACATATGCTTCCCCTCCGAGAGAGCAGAAATTGGAAGGAAACAGTAAGGAGGGAGCAACGTGAGGAAGCAACGTTCGTATACGCGTCGTCGATAATTGGACGTGTTCAAACCCGCTTGCTTATCGGGTGACATTGCAGCACTAGAAATACAAGAGAGGTAAAAAAAAGAAGACTCCCGCTTTTGATGCAACCACAGATGGCCACCCATACCTCGAGCCACCGCGCTATGACTCGTCTGCTTTTGCTTTTTTAGCGGATGCGACCGTCGGTACGCCCACGCCGCGCACCCCGACGTCGGGCCCACCGTCCGGCTCGACCGCCCGCTTGCGCTTTTCCCCGGTCTGCGACTCGCTCAGTGCGATGGGTTGTGGCACATCCTTGGCCTTTTCTCGATCTCCTCCGTGACGCCCGCCACGGCCGCGGCCGCCCCGTCCGCCCCGTCCGCCCCCTCGTCCTGGATTACCCTTGCGTAGCTGTGCTCGCGACAGCGCCGACTTTGCCGCGAAATTGGCACGATCGATTTGGAACTGTTTCTCTTCCTCCTCTGTCAACAGATTTACCATCTACTCGGGTACACGACGGTAACAGGGGGGCGTACCGTCGGGGATGGTCCAGACGACTTCCTTCGAGTTGACCGTCTTGAGGTTCTCCTTGACATATTCAATCTCATCTTCTTTCAGTGTCTTTTCGAACCCCACTAGCCCAAAGTCGTCGCCTTTGGAGAACTGGATGTATGGCACACGTGCAAAGCGTTCGCGGAGAGGGGTCTGGGTATCGTTGTCAATATGGAGACGGTATCTCGATGGATGTATGCGTGCCTTCATTTCGGTAAAGTTGGCATCTCCACCGCAGCCCGTAAATTTCAACGTGGCGCCCCGAACAAACGGAATATCCTCGGTCTTGACATATCCGGTGCCTTCTTCGTTGTCATCGTACACGCGTAGCTTCCCACCCATGAATTCAAGAAACACCTCGGGTTTTTCCTTGGACTTTCCGCCTGCTTTTGACTTGGAGGGGTTCTCCATGTCTCGGAAAGCATTGAAACCCCTCCTGGACGAGATGTTATCCTTGCGAAGATCGGCGGCTTTTCCTGAGAGGCCCTTTTCCTTGATCTTCATGTCACAGTAGGCCGCTCTGTCATCAATGAGAATCGAATGTACTACAGAGACATGGCGAGGCGCACTTGGACATGATCACCAGCTCTTCGCCACTCCACAAGGGTTTAGGATCCGCGTTGAGGAAAGCTTCCACGCCAGCCATATCAGTGTACTCGACGAAGACGGAGCCCTGTTTGGAAGGGATACATCTCAGGTCAGCGCACACCGAGCAAACGACTCACCTTGAACTCCTTTTTCCCGTCCACGCGACGCATCCGCACGGCATTCACCTGACCATACGCCTCGAAAAACGTCTCCAGCTTTTGCTGAAGGCCCGCTGCCTCCGCGCCGAATCCTTTCTATGACCATGACAACACCGATAGGTGCAAGGATGGGTAAGAAGCGGGGATGCGGAAAAGGGCAGCGACGCACGGCGTACACGCTCCGCTCGAACTGGTCCTTGGGCTTCTGCACCTCGGTGGTACGGCGCACGTTTTCGCCCTTGTCGTCGACCTCGAGCGCAGTGCTCGTCTTCAGGGCGCGCACGATGAATTCGTGGCCCTTGGCAGCATGATCTTTCATGCGTTTGAATGAGGAAACCGTTTTGATGGGCACCCAGTGATCTGAGTTTGCGGTGTGCAGCGTCCACATGAATCTACGAAGCGTCGTCACGAGCAGGAAAAGGAGTGCAGTTCGGGAGCGTACTTGTCATATGGAAGGTTCGAGTCCGCAAAGTAGAATTCAACTGGACAACATTTAACAACGGATGACTGGCAACGCGCAGACTGCACATGCCTTGTTTACGAGCAGCCGCGAGAGACAGGTCGTCGAGGTCGGGAGATGCAGGCTCATCTGTGGCGGTGCTTACGTCGGGAGCATCGCTGACTGGTGATTCCGACACAGACATGATCGGGACGAGAGTATGTGACTGGGACTACAGCGAGTCAATAGATGATGGATAAGCAAACCATCTCGGGTCTAGCCGGAGGCTGGTGAACCGGCTGACGTCATATCACCTAGATCTCAGTGTCCTGACGAATCCATGACCCCCACATAACCTGCTAACGCAGGACGTGTATTTTCACTATAGCATGTTGTGTAGGGCTACTTTAGGCGGCTGCCAAGCAAACTAACTTCGCCGGCATCAGGATAGCCGTGTCAAGTATACGCTCGGAATATAGCGGCACGAGACGGCAAGTTGATCGAATCATCCACAGGTTCAAGTTAGAATTACTCCTCACATACTAGTAGTCTGATTATACAATATACATCTAGAGCGTGTCATACTAAAAATGACATTTCAGACGTTCTTGACTTGCTCTTCAAGGTACTCCCATAATTTCCTTCCGATCTCGGGGTCCTGCGTGTCTGCTCGAGGCTGCCCGATGCGCGCCCATGGAATAAGGTACTGGAGACGAGCATGTCACCACCAAGAACGAGCACGAATGTCCACACTACATACCTTGCCGTTCAAAGACTTGCCGTCGGGTATTGTGCCGGCATATAGCTGGGTAATGGCCCCATACGACACGCCGTAGGTGAGGCTACTCTACGTCAATGAAGCATGCCTCAGCGTCAATACGGTGACCGAAAAGAGGCAACATACAACGATCCGCTGGACTATGCTCCCCGAGTGTCGCGTGAGCTCGGTCCTGATACCTCCTGATTGAAGCAGAATGCAGATGAGAAACGCTAGCTGAGCTGACGCTGGACTCACGAACCTGGGTTCAAAGAAGTAGAAATGAGGCCTTGATCTCCATACCGCCGAGTCAGTTCTGCAGCAAACACGATATTTCCCTGTTGATGTCAGTCAGAGAACGCTAAACTTGAGACACAGACTCACCGTTTTGCTCTGGCCATACAATTGCCATGTAGCTTGCTTTCTGCGTGCTGGGCCATCTTTCATGGTCTCGTAGTCGAGGCCGCCGAACCAATGACCGTTCGATGCGGTATTTACTACCCTAGCAGTACCATCTGGCGCTGACTTTGCAGTGGAAAGCAGGGTGGGAAGCACGAGTTTAGTAAAGTAAAAGTGGCCAAGTACATTGGTCCCGAATTGAAGGTCATAGCCGTCGGTGGTGAGCATATCTAGAGGAGCATTCATCACGCCGCTGAATGACACATTAGCGATTCACAACAATCCTCACTGAGAACCAGGACTTACGCGTTGTTAAACAGGACATTCAGCTGTTTTTCCTTGCTGCATATCCCATTGTCAACTTTTTGTCATAGACGACGAAATAAATGGAAAGCGCACGAATTGAATTCCTCTGCCGCTCTTTTGATACTGCTCAGACTTGCAAGGTCCATCAAGAGCAGGTTGGCGTCTTTGCCGGTGTCGACTTTCAGTTCCTTCAACGTGGCCTCGCCTTTGGCTGTATCGCGGGCAGTGATCCAAACTTTGGCATTCTTCGTCAGCAAGACCTAAAGGTGACGAATGAACAGCACATTTCGGAATGTATGGCTTGAGACCTACCCTAGCAGTCTCTTTGCCGATACCCGCCGTGCCGCCAGTGATGATCGCAACCTTGCCTGACATGTCTGGAACGTCCGCAGCTGTGAACTTTGGGCGGCCAGGACACACATTTTCGTTGATGATGGACCAGAAGCTCATGGTAGACCGTATAGAAAGGGATGGGAATTAACTGGACTGGAAGGTATCTCACCGAGTCGGTACTTATAACCTCTTTGCCGAAAGGTTGGGTGGACACACGGCGCGCTGCGGGCGTCGGACACAATATTGCATGACGATGGCTGACAGCAGCCTGAGACCGAGTCTCAGCTTTGTTCGGAGGTTATGTCACACGGCATGATTCAGATGCGTTGCCAGCCGGCTATTTGGGGTCGGAGTGACGCGGCCGTCGCCGAGGCCCAAAATTAATGCCGCAGCGTTAAAGGTTATGTAATTAAATTTGTACTACTACATACCTGGCAATTTTGATGACATCCAATGGATTCATTGGAAGATTGGATAGATAAAATCATTGACTAGCCGCAATAGCATCACGACTCGACGGATGCATCAACATAAAGCTTTTTAAGCCTTAGGTTCCGTTCGAAGTCGGCCTCTCGGCAACTTAGGGATACCGCGTGCCGAAGCGGCGCTTTAATGCGGCGTTCATGCCGGGTCGGTATCCGGCAGTGTTCATTGACGAGAGTGCATTAGCACCTGCTCAGAATCATGTGGCTGCTGCAGCACAAACAACTCAAGGGAGAAATGTTAATCATCTCTGGGCATGATAAGCAAGAAAGCCCAATAACGCAGAGCGGCTCCAGTAAATAAAGAGGGGCACGACGTACAAGTTGGCAGTTGAACACAAACGACTCTATGGTGGCACAGTATAAGGGAAATAAACACAATCAGCTCAAGAGGGAGATGAAAACAGTACTAGGGAGACTACAATCAGGATCGTTGGCGCTCTATGGTTCTATTCTATTTCATCTTTTCATGTATCAATCATCCCTGTCAATGGAATACTGTACCTACCACATTCTGCTCATTTTGGTAGAAACTAGAATCGTCAGACGCTCTCGACCTGTCGTTCTAGATATTCCCACAGCTTCCTACCAACTTCAGGATCTTGCGTATCTGCACGCGGGTGCCCAATACGTGCCCACGGAATGAGATACTATAATTCGACAGGGTAACCATCGAGGATATTATGAACTTCCGCACTGCCTACCTTGCCGTTCAGAGACCTGCCGTTGGGGATAGTCCCCGCATATAACTGGGTGATCGCCCCATACGATACATCATACAGAAGAGCATCCTGTGTAAAGCAAGTCGTCAAGAACAAGAAACAAACACAGAGGTCGGACAACATACAGAGATCCGTTGAAGTAGGTCCCCTGAATGTCGCTGTAGCTCTGTTCTGATGCCTCCTGTTCAAGTGATAGGCACGCGAGTCAAAGCTGGCTGACATCATACACGAACCTGGGTTCAGGGATGTCGAGACGATGCCTTGATCGCCGAACCGCCGCGCCAGTTCTGCAGCAAAAACAATATTCCCCTATGACAATACCTCCATCAATCAGGGCAGTTATCTAGATCGGAGGGAGCTCACCGTCTTGCTCTGGCCATACAATTGCCATGCCGTTTTCTTGCTACGTGCAAGACCGTCTTTCATAGTATCATATTCGAGATTGCCGTACCAGTGGCCATTGGATGCAGTATTAACGACCCTCACAATGCCATCCGGCGTTAATTTCACAGTCGAGAGCAGGGTAGGAAGCAGGAGTTTAGTGAGGTAAAAATGACCAAGAACGTTAGTCCCAAATTGAAGGTCATAACCGTCAACAGTGAGCATGTCCGTGGGGGGGATCATGACACCGCTGAAACCAGGTACATAAGCAATCCAGCACAAATGAACCTGAGCTTACGCATTGTTGAATAGGACATTGAGCTGCCCTTCCTTACTGTCTCGGTGTCTGTTTTTGCCCAAACATGTATGAGAAAATGGAATCACATACGAAATGAATTCCTGCGCGGCTCCTTTAATGCTCTTGAGGCTCGCAAGGTCCATGACAAGAAGGTTGGCATCTTTTCCAGTGGCTTTCTTTAGTTCTTTGAGGGTCGCCTCGCCTTTGGCTGCATCTCGGGCAGTGACCCATACTTTGGCGTTCTTGGTCAACAATACCTGAAGGACGGTAAAATAAGCTCCATACCAAGCATGGGTATTAAACTCACTCTGGCTGTCTCTTTGCCAATACCAGCGGTGGCGCCAGTGACCAAGACAACCTTGCCAGACATATCCGGCACATCCACAGACGTGAATTTGGCAGAGCCTGGCCATATGTTTTCATTGATGATTGACCAAAAGCTCGACATGGTGTAAGCAATGTGGGGAGACGAATTGACGTTGAAAGCTCCAGTGCAACTGCTCGCTCACTTGGAGGGATATATAAAGCGTGACAACTTGAAGCAGCAACACGACCTAAGCCGCATAACCGGAGACGTGGTGTACTCACGGCGATGGTCATGATGTATGACTGTAGATACTGTGTGCACTAACGAAACCGTCAGGGCACCTTCTCAGCCTGTAAGATGCGCGGGAATTCGGCATACGCGGGAGTTCCACATGCACAGGAAATGACAAAGCCATCCGTTTTTGGCATGTAAACAGATCTTCACCGTGAGGGCCCTCGGACCGGTACCCCATGATTGTCGATTATTGATTATGCCCGTGGAATGTTTATTGCACATTCATAAAACAGTTGCATAGTCCCGCAACGATTCCATAATATCTTCAAACCGGCTTACTTGGATTCATGTATTGTATCGAGGAAAGCCAACAGTCGGAGCGCATATGTCGAGCAGCATGCTCACACAATGGCGCGAGAGAATTCACAGGATAGACATACAGACTTCCCTGCTATGCTAGAGTGAACTTTTCATTTTCCTCGCTGTTCTTCTGCCTTCTTCCAACATCGGCTTGAGGCTCTCCTGCGAGGACATGAGAAAGGTCGAATGGGGGCATGAATAAGTACACTCACTTCATATCCGGGGGTGACACTTATGTGATTAAGCGGTTCCAGCTGAGCCCGTTTCCACAACTCCTCGTAAACGCGCCCGCTGGACACGCCAAGTGCACTAGGTGGCATGGATAATAGGACATAATTGATAAGTTGCTTTCCACATTGGCAAATAGACGCAAAATTAACCTGTCTAATGTCCAATCGGGGAACGCGAATGCATCGGTGAATGCAACAGCGTTAGGAAGCACACGCAGGCAGACAGCATTGATGGTCGCACGCAGGTCTCCCGTTGGATCCCCGCTGCCAGGCTCATTGTGTAAGAGACCAAGCGAAAAGAGATCGACTAATGCCTCCTCAGTGACTGTCAGAAGGTACTGGTAGACTCGTTTGTCAGTGCCAGTGGATACAACTGCCAAGCCAAGTTAATTTGAGCAGAGTAGTTATATAAACGCACCAGAAGATATAAATCTTTGACTGCACTGGCCTCGTTTGATGGCAATCGCTTGAGATCAGAAACCATCTCGGCGATACAAGCCGCTACAAATGCTTCCGTCACGGCTTTCGAGAGTCTCCGACCAATGCCGGGATCGGGATGGTCCGAATTTCGTGCCGCCCTGCGGACAGCTAACGCGGCCCGCCATTCCAGGAGGCATATGATCGCTGCATGATCATGCCAGATGGTCGGGCAGATTATCGGCCGGCTTGACCACTCTGCACTGAGATGACGAAGATAGGCTGAATGCGAACCTAAGCGATGATTTGGATTCGAACCCAGGAGATTGTATGCTTTGAGAGCTGCACGGACTACTTGGCCGTCTAGAACGTAATTATCACCTTCGTATCTACAGAGGTGAATAAATAGGAGGTGGAGGATTGAATCGCACGTACGTGGCAGCCGGAAGATAGTCGGCATAAAGACGACCGATGCCGGCGAACGCGCTATAACCATGCCCCCCCAATGCACGGCGAGCGACTTCGAGGCCGTTGACAGTTTCCGTGGAAACCAGTATTTTCAGCCCGCAAAGTATAGCATGGATCTCAGCAAGATATTCCAAGTCGCCTTGTTCGATTCGCTTTTTCAAGACAGAGAAAGACCTAGTCTGGGTGCATGATTAGACAAATTAATCCTCTGCAGCTAGACACGAACCGTCTGACGACCCAAGGTAGTAAATACATAGGTGCGCGACAGTATGGGAAGGAGGCGGTAATAAGTAGAAGGGTACGTGATGACCTGTCGCTCTAATCCGATAGCGTCGGGTTCCCCCTGTCGGCGAACAGTAGCATAGCGGATCGCAGTGGTGACACCTTTATCAGCGGTCAGAGTATGATACAAGGAAATTTAATCAGGGACATACCTTTTGCGAGCGTCCAGGCAGCAGTTGTAACCATACTAGAAATATTTATCAGAAATGAACACGGTGCCAAGTCTCTTGCTA
Source organism: Fistulinella cinereoalba (assembly GCA_038089115.1). Taxonomy (NCBI): domain Eukaryota; kingdom Fungi; phylum Basidiomycota; class Agaricomycetes; order Boletales; family Boletaceae; genus Fistulinella; species Fistulinella cinereoalba. Next base: position 18,300 of record JBBPKG010000322.1, on the reverse strand, counting down.
CCTCGCACGAATGTACATCATCTGAACAAGGCCAAGAATAAGTACAAGCGAAAACTTGGATTGAATAGACGTACGCCTCCATAACTATGCTTCGGGTTCTGTGCCTTGATATATCGACCCTCTTCCGTGACCAATGCAAATTTAGAGAACATATTTTTTCTGGGTATCCTGACATGGTCAAATCTTGCGAAGCCATTGTCCAACGCTGCTGCCCCTGAGAAGCAGTTGTTTATGAAGCTCGAGCAGAAAGTGAACGAAGTACCTCCCCCGGCCTTGGGGCCAATGTCCCCGGCAATGATTCCAGGGCAAAGAGAATGATCCCCTAAATGATATTAGATAGTCGGAAAGCAGGTTTGGTATAAAATAGAAACAGACCCAATGATCGCAACTGAACAAAAAAGAGATGAGGGCCCACATCTTCACCTCCCGGTAGAATCAATTTGGCTTGCACAATCCCGTGTGTCGCCGTCTTCCCGAGACCGCCAATCCACCATTTAGTGCTGGTCAAAGTCGGCGAATTGAGTTCGAACTCTTGGGTATCAGGAATATATGTTGCAGTTGTTTCAAGTCTCGCAACATTCGTTCCATGGCCAAGCTCGGTCTGGAGGTAACATCTGGAGTTCAAATTGAGATATACCACAAAAATGAAACATGAAACTGTACCCTTGTATGCCCTTATTGACCACAAGTTCCCAATACTCGTCGAGCAGGTCCGCAGAGCCCTGTCCCACAAAGACAGGCTCGAAAGCTACCCAGTGAACACATGGATATCCCAGATACCGTGCCATTACGCACCAAGATCATGTAGGTTGATCGGGAGATTTTCCGAGAGAATCAGCGTGACATATGCCATTTGTTGCGGTGACCATTGATGTGTTCTTTGCAATTCCACTATACGCTTCGTGATGGCGAGAGCCCTTTTGTACGCATCGATCCTTCCAATGAAATCACTTGGTATGTTGCCGATGAGCACCCCGGCCATCAATGTCGCGGTGTCAAGCGCTCAAACAACAATGCGCTCACCGGGAGGACTTGTCAAACGCTGGTTCCTTACGAAGAATGCTTTCTATGTGCTGAAAGCTTTCCCAGTTACATCTACCATCTACTTTGGATTATCAAAACTGAGTGAGTCGACGGCGACCGGTCAGAGTTCACCAAATAGGTAGTCCCGAATTACTTGCAGGTCGACCGAAGCCTTGTCCCGAGCACTCTCTAAGTCTATAACGGTCTGCGCATTTGAATCCCGTGCTGTCATGACCAAGACAGGCCCCTGCGGGATTCTGAATGTCTGAATCGGAGTCTGCGCTTGCAGTAACTTTAAGCGCTCCACTAAAGAGAGTCAAGAGAAGAAGTAATGAAGCAGGTTATATAAGCCGCGTCACTGACACTCAGCCTGACGGTGACGCGTGACGTGCAAGTTTCATCACCTCGGTTGAATCAGCATATGACGAAAGCAAGGGTTTGCCGCTGTTTCTTCCATTCCTGATGATGGGTTCTGACCCCCGCTGCCAATTTATTTAGCAAGTAAGTTCAAAGACTGCGGCAATATTCTGAAGTCGGTTCCGCAGCGAATCCCCACAGACTCGGACCGTATAGTAACGACATACTAAGCGCGACTCCGTCCCGCCTTCAACTAACTACTATCCATATCATCTCAATGGAACCTAGTTTTGAATTTGGGATGGCCCGGATGGGAAGGAGGATGACGGTCCGACTCTAGGTGAGCATGCGCTACCGGCTTTCTTACGCGTGTTCAAGACCTGAACTAATGTTACATCATTTAGGCTCGATGCGTCTGACGAATGAAAGTAAACGATCGAGACCGCTTGGCAGAATTCCGAATTACCGGAACTCCTCCCTGTCGTATGTTTTGATACGCCAACCGAGTTCGCTACCGACTCGGATATCATTTTTGTTAAACTAAGTTTAGATGTCTATCTTATGAATTGGAGTTTCTGCCCCAGTGCGCACGCTTTAGGGGGGCTTACAGCGGGAACGGCCGTCCGTGAAATATTAAAGGCCGGAGTTCATGAAAGTCGCGACCCCGGGTCGACACCACTTCCCGCTTCCCAGGCATAGTACTCGCCATGTTCTTGGAAACAGCGTTCAAGATAGCATTTACCCTGTGCCTTCTGAACGAGCTTTATTCAAGGTACAAAGCGCGCGGTTTACCACCAGGTATTGTTGGCCTACAGTGGCTCATTGAAGCCCCTCGCAAACATGCATGGGAAAAATTTCTGAGGATTAGCGAGAAATACGGTTTGGGAAACTATATTTCGCTCCTCATATCACTCATTATTTTGTACAGGCGACATTGCGACCGGCTCAGTGTTCGGAAAACATGTCATTATCGTCAACTCTGCCAAGTTTTCCCATGATCTCCTGGAGAAGCGTGGCATCAAATACTCTGACCGACCCCAATCGATTATGGGCGGAGAACTCTCTGGATGGGGCAGGACCATGATGCTGAGTGACTTCACGGCCGAGTTCCGTGATCAACGAAAATGGTTCGCTCAGGAAATTGGCAGTAATGCTGCTATCGCAAATTTCCAAGAAATGATCGAAGGGGAAACTCATCGAACGCTCCGACTATTACTCAAGGCACCAGAGAGGTTCGAGTTTCATCTCCGCAAGTACGTGTCCTAAAGGAGGGAGCTTGCGTTTTCATGCGTATTTATTCGATCGTAGAAATTTCACCTCCATCATGCTACGACTTTCTCATGGGTACATCACTCAGGATGGCGACCTCGAAGATGATCCACTGACTAGTTTGGGCGCATTGGCAACATATCAGTTCACTGAGTCGACGTCTGTTGGAAGACATGCGGTCGATCTCCTTCACATCTGTACGCCAATGGTTGAATTTAGCATCT